>CM022300.1:106676387-106963073 GCA_011799875.1 Thinopyrum elongatum | reverse complement strand
TGCTGGCTGACCGTGGCTTTTCATCGCCGCTGCCATCGTCATCGTTCGTTGCTGTCGTCATCGTCTCTCCTCGTCGTACATTCCTCAATCATATCATCAGAAGCGTCCTCGCCAAGACGATGTCGCGGGGCCATCCAACAACAACAACAAGAAGAAGAAGGACTAAATTAAGCAGACTGTGTATATCTCTGCTTCACGTTCGCATATTAATTGTTATCTCTGTTTATCCTGTCAATCTCATCGTAGACGGTTAGTAATACGTATTCGACAGAGAGAGATCTTTACATTATCGACCACAGGTTGGTTTCTTGAAGGTGTGCTATGACGAGCACATAATTCACAAAAAAAGACCGTATGGGCTGTCTATAATGATCGCACACCATTCTGATTACCGACCTATTTGCGGGTATCACACACATCTTGTTACGCTGTGAATCATTTGTGTTCAACTCGATCATCACAAACGGTTCATCGGAGCAAACTGTATGCCGTGATATCGCACACAACATGATATGGCTGCCCTTTCTGTTGTTCTTCTCATTGCAAACAGTTCGTATGGACCAACCGTATGCCCCGCATCGCACACACAACTAAAACCTGAACCGTGTTTGATGTATCCTTCATCGCAAATGTTTTGCATCTTTTTGACGGGTTTTTTACATCACCATTTGCGATTAATGCATCGCACACAGTTTCGTCAAAGGCTTTGATCGTAGTGTCGCGTTAGCAGCATCCTGCAGTAGTGGCTTGTTTTTACCCCTTGTGCCATTCAAAATTTATAACAGCGATTTATGCATATCTTGTTTTCAGTCCTTTCCAAAGCAGTCACCGATGATTACCTCTCAAAACACTGCATGGTCAAGAGGCGAGGAAGGTATTCATTCAACACCCACGGTACAATATTGAAGTCTTCCTGAAGAGGACGAAGGTTGGGCGGGCAATTATCCATAGCCACTAGCCTAAAGTTGCAAGGACATTCAACATCACTGAAAGCTCAATATTCGCCCTCCGCTCTGCAGTTTCCCAGATGAGATTCATCTGTCTATTTACCATGTATGATGCTACTTTCCAAAGGTTTCGATGGTGTTGCATGTGAACTTGGTGCTTGTAGTGTAACGGCGTAGCTAGCTATCCCTCTTTGTGTGGTGTAACCGAGTGCTGTGAAGCTATATGATGTAATTATTATGAAATCCTGGTTGCCATATATGGATATGAAATATATGGTGTGTTTATAAGAAATGTCAATTTGATTACTACATGGATTATCAATAATAGGCTAATTACCCTGCTTATTGGGGTTTTCTATTGCAGACGGTTACTTGACAAACACATGGGCGATGAACTCAAACAACCCACACGGTTTCGAGAAAGTAGGCGTGTGGATCAACTAAAACAATCACACACGGCTTCCGCAGAGAACTGTTTGCGTTAGGCCACCTTGCACAAACGTTTTCACACAAAAAAACCGTGTGTGTATATACATACGAACGGAAACGTTTTCTGGGATTCACTGTGTGGATGTACATACGAATGGAAACGATTGGGCTTGATTGCCTCGCCGCCGATCGCACACGAGCTCATTTTGCCCCCCGCGTGTGTGGCCGGAGGGCCTATCCCCGATGGTTTCTGGGTCGTGTGGGAAGGACCCCCCCCCTATCACACAACTCACTCAGCGACGATTCAGAATGCCATCGCGGAAAGGGGGTAAAAACCGTTTGTATAGCACATCTCTGTACCAGTGAATAGATAATTACCTTCATGTATGCTCCTTCTTCAGAAACTTTTCGCGGCACGATGGCTTGTCCTTCTTAACACCACGCGAGCGAGGCGTTAGTAGTCTCGAACAGCCTGCGGCCGAGCCTCGTGCTGTAAGTTTTGTAGTAGGCGCTTGCACTCGGCATCGAAACTGTGACACAGCCTCCTCGTACCCTCCTCACACCTGTAGAGGTCTGCAATCAAACGAGACAACACTGATTAGTACAATAACTAGCTATTGTTGATTTTTAATTTGTTAAAGGAGAAACCCAAAACTTTCTGATCACCATGTCGGCCCTCGTGTGGCACAAGACACCGGATCGTCTCCTCGCCGGGGCGGGGCAGCCAAGTAGTGCTCCCAGCTTAACTAGTGTGGAGCTGACCCTCACCGGGCAACGTGACAAACCCCGGGAAGTTTTGCCGGCAAATCACACCAAGGACTTGGTTGGGCCTGCGGACATCCTTGGCGTGTAGCCAACCCCTGCAGTATGACAAGGCCAATGCATTAGATATTTGAAGAAATGTGAAGGCAAAAAGGTTAAAAAAAGTAAATGCACTTACTTCTCCCCATCAGGCCTAATCAACCACCTATGCCGCGGGTCGCCGGCACGGGCGGGAGCCGTGTACTACCACGCTAGTAGACTATGGCCCCCTCAACCACCTCGCCCTCACTATCAGGAAAACCGATCCCCGCAACCATCAGCATGGCGACTCGGCCCTCAGGCGGATCCGGCCAGGTACCCCATCCGGACGTCTCCTGGGGGACAGCCTGGTCCGGAGGCCGTGGGCCGAAGCCTCTGGGACCAGAGTCTCGTGGGCCGAAGGCCCGTCAACCCGAGGTCCATGGATCAGAGTCCGCGTAGCCTCTCCTCAGACGGGTCCACCCCCTAGCATCCTGTGCTCGGGTGGAATCAGCTGGGGTGGCGGCAAGGAAGGCGTAGTAGCCTGCCTACCTCTCCCATGGCCACGTGCACCTCTACTAGCTTTCTTCTTCCCGACCTCCTCTCCCGGTGGGCAATGACGCCGATGAAGAAGCGCCCACCGGTGTCTGCATACTGTCGAGCAACGCTCTCCGGAGAGGACTGGGTGGAATGGAAGTACCCCTCCCACACGCGCCAACGAAGAAGGAGCTCGGAGCGCTCTGGACCCGTGCCCACCATCTTTCAACACCTGCCATGACAAAGAGTAAACGAAATTAGTACAACATAAAAAATTGAATACTGACATGAATAATAATATTTATATAATTCAAGTGTATCATCTCATGTACAACATAAAAAAATTGAATACCTAACATGAACTAATAAACATATATGTATATGAAAAAATGAATACCTGACATGAACTATTAATAATCTTGATCGTCTATATATGCTCCGGGATCAATAAATGCATCATCATCATCATCACTATCATGAATGACATGCTCATCGGGTTTAGCGGCATCAACATGTGGAAGGCCCTTTATGTAATTGGTCAAGCATTGACAGGTCATCCGCAGTAGTAAACATCTTCTTGTTCCGGCTCTTCTTTTGTTCCGGCTCAGGGAGGGTGAAGTCGGATTCACTGTCGCTGTCTACTTCAATGTTCTGGGGTGAAGTAGAGCGGTTCTTGAAACATTTTTTGGAAAGACGTGTTTCTTGGGAAGAATTCTCCTTCATATGTGTCTGGGGTTAATGTGAGGTTCATAATTCTCTTCATTGGGGGGGGGGGGGGGGGGTGGTCTAACACGTGGCGGCACTTCAATAAACCACATCCCAACCTTCAGATTTGGATCAGTTTGGTAGGCCCACGGTAGATAGAAAAATGGGTCGCCTGTTGAGCTATAATATAGACAACGGGAACATCTAAATTGGTGCTTTGTTTGATTTCGACTAGCCCTATATGTTCAAGAGTCCTTCTAGTCTCCTCGGCTGGCATGGAGAACAATAACATTTGAAGACTACGACGTTCGATGGGTTTTCACCATAGAATAGAAGTTCATAAATTGCTTCAACTCTTCCATAATACTCGGTACCTCCTTCGCCGATAGCAGAGACACAACAATTTGTAGACTTTTGGTCGACCATAGATAGCTCTTTGCCCAAAGGTACGAAAGCGATACCCGTTGATGTCGTATTTGTCAAATGAACGAACCTTATAGTCAAAACCATTAGCGACTGTCTCAATTTGGCATCCATAGACTCTGAATTAGCCTACAAGTTTAATACGAAAGGATTGTTGCATTAGCCGCAAATTAGACGAAGAAATGAAATGGTCTAATGGAAATTACTGTTTGTTTGAACCAAGAGATGAAACGGGAAAGCCGCCTCCATGCTTTGCCAGAAGCTCATACTCTTCGATGGAATCCTTTGGATCACCGCCCATCCAAGAATTTGGCAACGTATCGACTGTATCAAATATCCGGGGAATAAGAGCGTTCAAAGGAATTAGAAGTTGTGAAACAATGTACTGAGAACTTACTCGATGTACGGCCGCACTTCTGTTAGGTTGTTGAAGATATACAAACAAAATGGTCCGCCATTCTTCGACATCCAACAGCTATCCTTTCGAAGCACGGCTGGTGCGAGCTTCCCTTTGAATAGGCTGAGGTGGATCCACCTTTTTTAAGGTCGCCAGCATTGTACCGAGGCTTCGGATTATGCAAATGACTATTTTTGGCTTCGTAGTGTGCTTTCACGAAGTTTGCTGCCTCCTCAGTAATGAATGCCTCGGCCATCGATGCTTCAATTCTACGTTTATTTTTACATTTTGCTTGAAGCATCTTCTGCATCCTCTCAGTTGCGTAGCACCAACGATTTTGCACCCCCCCCCCCAATCTTGCCTCGGTCGGGGAAGATGCAAAATCAAATGCTGCATTGGGATAATTAAAGAAGCCCTGTGGGAAAGATCTTCTCTAACTTGCAGATCAACTCCGGTCCAAATCTTCCATTCCATCTAGCACGCCAGGCGGATAGTTCTTCACACAAAGACACGGAAAGAAATAGCTCAGCTCTGCGCTAGTACTAGCCATTCATCCTCAGGTATAAAGCCACGCAACATCACAGGCATTGGCCCGCTCAAGCCATATGTGCCAATCATGACTCTTGAGACCAAATATTTTCAATTTTTCAAGACTCGCTCCCTCTTTAGATTCGCTGCATACCCATCGGGGAACATCAAGTGCATTTTCACCCACAAGATAATTTCCCTCATAGCGATGGCCTTCAAGATTGAACCATGCCTTTGGCTTCGTCCAGTTCTGCTTTCCTTTCGGTTGTGTCATGGTTTGTAATGGTCTATCACATAGAGCCTCCTGATCGGCTCTAGCCTTAGGATATCCTTTGACTTCCCCTCTATGCCAAACAATGTACCAAAAAGGGCCCCGGCGATATTGTTTTCAGTGTGCATCACGTCGATGTTGTGTGGGCAAAGGAGGTCTTTTAAGTAATGCAGATCCCACAAGCATGTCTTGTGAGTCCAGGCGTGTTCCGAATTATACCCCTTGAAATACCCTGGACGCTCTAGATCAGGCTCAAGAGTGTTTAACTGATCCAGGGTCTGTTGGCCTATCAACGCAGGTGGTGCAGAGTTTTTGACAACTCTACCTTTGATGAAGTTCTTCTTGTCTTTTCTGAACTTATGGCGAGGATCCAGGAAAACGTCTATGCAAATCGAAGCAGGAAAACTTGCGACCTGCCTGCAGCCAACGAAACTGAAGAGCTGCCTTGCATGTGGGGCATGGAAACCTTCCATGCACACACCAGCCAATGAATAGCGCATACGCGGGCAAAGTCATGCATCGAGTACATGTACCAGACACGCATTATGAAGTTTTGTTTGCTAGCGGCGTCGTATGTCTTGAACCCATTATCCCAAGCTTCTTGCAATTCATCCTTAAGTGGCAGCATGTACACATTCATATTCTTCCTCGGATAGTTGGGCCTGGGAATTATCAACGTCAGGAAAATGTTCTTTCTTCGCATAATCTGTCCGGGGGGGAGATTGAGTGGAATGACAAATACGGGTCAACAACTGTATTGGGTTGCCGTCAGACCAAACACATTGAACCCATCCATGCTCAAGTAGGGAAAAGAATAATGTCTAGAGGAGGACATGGAAGAAGGGGAAGGGCTTGGTACAGTGTGGGGAGCCAAGGGACACCTGAACTCGAGAAGTGACAGCGAACTGACAAACGCTCAGCAACACATTAAGAAAAGCGGCTCCTTCCACCGCATTGACATTATTCCACTGGCCGCTACCAACCACACGAAGAGGAAGAAAGGAAAACGATAAAGAGAGTCCGACTGAGGTATGCGGTCGAACAGGGGCCCCGGGGGATATTTGTCAGATGCCGGAAAGGAACTGAGATACACTATCGTGAAAATGAAAGAAGTTCGAGTATTGGTACTGAATGGAACATAAAGAAGAAAAATTAAACGGGGATTTGGTCTGACTCTTCTCCACCCATTTATCGGTTGTCTAACACAACATACATGAAGACTTGCAAATGGGACAATAGTTCCCAAGTCCGCATACTTCAAAGCCCTAAATCAGGCCAACAGACAGGGAGTAAAAAGAGAAATAAGATTATGATATAATAGGGACAGCAGGTAAGTGAAATGGAGGAGGGATTTTGTACCAAAGAGTGGTACAGGTTGCAGGACATTACATGGAATTTGGAGGAGTAGGAATCAGAGTGAAAAGAGAAGGGCCATAATTTAGAGGTACGCCATTGGGTAGTGGTTTTGTAGCATTCTTGTCCACAAGTTGTGAATTGAGCCTTCAGAGCCATTACTTGTGCGTTGGCATTCCAGCTTGACAAAGAGGAGGGGGAGACCCGCGCGCTGAACAATTCCGCCTCGCCCTTATCTTTACCCCCTTCTCATTTCACCCCACGATATCCCAATCGCTCCACCCCCCTCGCGCCACTCCACCGAACACTTTATCCCCCTACCGCAGGATCTTTCCGAGAATTCATGATTACCTCCCCGACATCTCACCCTACCAAGGGAGCCCCCTTCTCGCATTCGCCCGGAGACCAACCCAACCCGAGGACTTTGAAGACTCAAACATCGGACATCGGGGCAAGCGAAAGGCGAAGATCCTAAGAGCAACGTGACCACCCTAAATAGAGAACGAGGCACCCCACCCCCAAACCAACTCCGTTAGAAGATCCAAATCTGAGAAACGACGTCGCCACGAAGCAAACAAGAGATCGCGGAAAACAAACGAAAGATGACGAGCGACCCCACACCCCCGCAGCGAAACAGGCACACTTCCGTCCCACCAGCACCCCCCCCACACACTACCTCCATTTAGCCCCTTACAGCTTAACCCTCCTGCCCCACCATTCCTTACGCCCCCTACACAACACTCACTCCTCAGTCCAAAACGCCTCTTCATCGCCCTATGTCACCACCAAAAATCTTTCACTTTTCTAATATTAGCAACCCTGTTCCCCCCCCCATTTCACACCGAAACTCCACCCTCTACACCACATCACCCCCCTACTGAGGAAACAAATTACGCAGCAAAGATGACTGGGTACCTCGCACCACCCACGCCAGACCACCGCACGAGCCCCAAGTCGTAACGCCAAACCAAAAAGAACGAAATGCAACCCGCGAAAAGGTGGAGAAACATAGACCTACCCTCGCCTAAAAGAGCAGCACACTAGGAATAGGGTTCACCTCAACCAAACAAGAAGACATACCCGTCCAGCGCGCGACTGTAGGGAAACACCCAAATCCCAAATACGCCGAGGAACAAGGTGGAATGATTAAAAACACTGGGCATAAGTTCGAAGAGAGAGAATAGAGTGGCGCACCAAAGCATGGCCAGAAAACCCAAAGGGAACTACAAAGCGTAGAGAACTTTCGAGAAAAAACGCGGGAATCGACGCAGCGGAAAAGGCGGAAACAAGGCACCCACCCGGACCGGCGAGAAAAAAAAAAAGGTGGGGGTGGGGGTATCAGGGAATAAATGAAGGTGGTAAGGGAGCTCAAATGGGCAAAACGGCTTCCCGGGGAAATACAATCACGAAAAGAATAATATGGAATGAGATAAGTGGAAAAAAACCAGAAGAAATGAACCAGATATAGATAATTATAGAATATATATGAAGATAGTGAATGTAAAGTTTATCAATTTTATAAGTAAATGAAAACATACAGTTGGAATAGCGTAAAGAATAGGTCCTAATCCCACCTGAGATGTGTAGATTGGGTTCATTGTCCCATGCTCTGCTTCGGATCCGACACAAAATTTTAGGCAGCACTGCAAACAGAGGCGCAAGGGAGGCTATACACAGCCGTCTCGAGAAAAGCGCCCATAGAGGCGAAAATGCAAACACAAACGACACGCACTGACCCCCCCTCCAATTCCCCGAAACTCCGTGCTGCACCTCCCTTTGAGGACGTGGTGGTAAAAGCTCCCGAGAAAAAAAAGGAGTGCCAATGAAGAAATTATGCATCGGATCCGGAGCAGAGCATATGGGAAAACAAACCACCAATCTACAAATAATCGGGATGTAAATGGATAACGTTGGAACAATTCAAAAGATCACGGTTATAAATATGCAAATGCATGATATTATAACTATAACCCTTTCAAACGGAGGACGACAGAAGGAATACTGATGGAATTTAATAGATACCCTATAGCTAGCAAGGTTGCGAAGTAGGCCACCGACCACTAACACCTTCTCTCCCTCCCCCCCCCACGAAGTGGAAATGAATCAGCGAACAAACGAGGAACCCAAGAAGGGAATTAGGGCAGGCGATATTTGCACGCGATGACAGAACCCCCACCCCCGATAGGAGTCAAGGGCGGCGAGACAAAAAACCATAAGGACACTACAGCCGCACACGCCCCACACCACTACCCGACCTCCCCATCCACTCCCCATGATTCCTATCATCTTTCTCACCTCCTCAACCATCCCCTCCTCGCACCACAACAACACTTCCAAATCCACCCTTTCCCCCATAACCCTCCGCCCTTTTACTTAAATACCCCACCCCCCCTTCCCCTCACCGCACTGTACTTCCCCGCCTTCCCACTCCACCCTTCCCCACTTCCACCACACCCACTCCCCACTACTCCAGCACCTCTCCTGCCAAACAGCCTGTCTACCCTCACTCCCTTCCCCTTCTCACCCTACCTACCGACTCCCCACTACTCCCCCTACACCCCCACACACCCCCACTTCCCCTAGAGTGAAAGCCTCCCCCCCTCCCCCCCCACTGACCGAAAACCATGACCCCCGAACGTCGAATAATAAGAACAAACAAAAAGAACCCTAAAAGTTACACCCCCACATTCTGAGAACCACGCAACGCCACAGGGGTCTGATGCGGAGACGACCGGATCAAAGTATTGACCCCTCAGTGCCATCCACGTCCAGGCAGGCTGGACAAAACACATCCCTACCTCAGGAAAAGGTCGAACATGAACTGACCAACCCCAAAAAGATGTGACACCCTACCCCGATCGAAAATAGAAATGATATCGTTTTTTAAAGGAAATGATGGTAAACTTAAATATTTAAAAAAGGATGAAAACCGAATATAGGCTGTAAAAAAAATGACTTAGAACTGATAGTTCAACGCACAAAAAAAACACAAACATAAAGGAGTATCAATTAGGGTTTACCATCGACCCACCGAACACCTCCATCACCATCCCCGGAATACGAAAATCCGATAAATCACGAACAAAGACCTAGAAACTGATAAAGGAGAACTACGAGGTAAAGACGCCAGGACATATGAACCCCCCCATGCGAGCGACTAACCAAAGAACCACGAATAGAAGGATTGGCGGTAATCGGAGGGTGGCCAAAAGAACGAAGACGGGAACGATAGAAAAAGAAGGGACAGCTGAGTCGGAGGGAACGCGTGAAGGGGGGTAAAAGTCGGAAGACGGAAAAACGACGCAAATAAGCAGCAGGTAATAGTCAATTGGAGTAATTGTAGACGTAGGGAAAATTAAGAAAATAGTATAGATGGTAATTTAGGATTGAGACGACAAGAAAAACATTCTCTAACCTAAATAGCGTCCATTAGGGTTCCATCGACGCCGAGAACCACCCTAACCTGCTCGTCCCCGGGTTGCCCCGGAGGAACCCCTAACCCGCTTCTTCTTCTTATCCTCTTCTTCTTATTTTCTTATTAGCAGCCGAGGAGAAGAGAGGAGGCAGGGAGGAGGCGGAGGAGGCGGAGGGGCGAAGAAGCGCCGCGGAGGAGGCGGCGAGGCGGCTGGCGGAGGCGGAGGAGGAGGCGGCGCGGAGGAGGCTGGACGGAGGAGGCGGAGGCGGGGATGGCGGGCGGCGGGGAGGAGCAGGAACAGCGGAGGCGGCGGCAAGGAGGGGCCGGGGCCTCGTGCGGCGACGGCGCCTTTGCTGAGGAGGCGGACGGATGGTCGGCGGCTGCGTCGTCAGGAGGCAGGAGGCGGGGCGGAGAGGGAGTAGGTGAGGAGAGGAGGAGTTGTCTGCTTCTCCCACGCCGGAAGCAGCCGATGATGCTGAGGAGGCGTGGAGGAGGAGTGAGGAGCGGAGGCGGAGGAGGGTGATGAGTCTGTGGGGCGCATAGAACGAGGGGCGGGGCGTCGCTGACTAGGTCGCGGCGCTGTCTTCTTCGTCTTCTGCTGCTGCGTCTGCGTCTTCTTTCCTTTGTCTTTTCTTTTCTATCTTCTAATTCTCCTTATTTCTTCTTCTTTTGTGCACTGTCGAATACTAACTAGCACAACCTAACTCGAGAACTGAACCTATATTAACCAGTAGACAAATAACAGTTAGACACAAGAAAAAACATAAGAGAATGCTCAGCTAAAAAAACTAATTGATGCACAAAAACTAATTGATTAAAAAACAAAAGGGGGTTGGGGAGTGGCAAGGGGCCTCACCGGAGGGGGGGGGCGGGGGAAAAGAGGGCGGGGCTGGGGCGTCGGGGCGGCGTAAAGGGCGGCGGGGAGGAGGTCCGGAAGAGAGAGGAAGGAAACGGGAGGCAGGCCTCTCGGAGAAGGGGGAGAGAGAAGAAAGGAGGGAGGAAGGGGGGGATGGCACAGGGCAAGGCCTAACCCCTCACACTTTTCCTCGTCTCACTCGGTGGGGGTGGGGTAGAGGGAGGGCGGCTAGAGCGGCCGAAGCCGGATGGCGGGGGCCGGGGGGGGTTAGGGGCGGGGGGTCGGGGGCGGTGGCCGGGTGCGGGGGCCGGTGGGGGTCGGGGGCGGCGGCCGGGTTGTGGGGGTCGGGGGAGAGAGAGATAGAGAGAGAGGGGAGAGAGAGAGGAGTGGAAGGGGGTGGGCCGTTAGGGCCATTAGAAGCGGATTCTTTGTCGTCCGCTAGCGGACGGCAAAGAGGTGGGGGTGGGCCGTTAGAGCGTACTGCCCGGCGCTGGCCTCCAGTGGACCCCACCCACCTCTTTGTCGTCTGCTTTTGGGCACTTTGCCGTCAGCTAGCAGACGACAAAGAACTGGTTGATGGCAAACATTATCTTTGCCATCAGCCAGTTCTTTGCCGTCTGTTTTTTGTAAGCGGACGGCAAAGACCTTCTTTGCCGTCAGCTAGCAGACGACAAAGAACTAGCTGATGGCAAATTCCCTGATTCAAGTAGTGCCTGGTGACAGCCACTAAGCATTAAGCATAGCAAAGTCATAGCAACATCAATATCAGAACATAGTGAATACTAGGGATTAAGCCCTAAAAAAACTAACTCGATTACATGATAAATCTCATCCAACCCATCACCGTCCAGCAAGCCTATGAAGGAATTACTCACTCCCGGTGGTGAGCATCACGGAATTGTTGATGGAGGATGGTTGATGATGACGACGACGTCAAATCCCCCTCTCCGGAGCCCTGAACGGACTCCAGATTAGCCATCCCGTTGAAGAATAGGAGGTGGTGGCGGCTCCGTATCATAAAACACAATGATTCCTTCTCTCTGATTTTTTTGGATGAACAGGTACTTATGGAGTTGGAGTTAGGGTTACCGGAGTTGCCAGAGGCCCACAAGCCTGCCAGGCGCGCCTTAGGGGGGTGGGCGCGCCCCTGGGCTTGTGGCGCCCTGGTGGCCCCCTCTGGTAATTTCCTTCGCCAATATTTTTTATATATTCTGAAAATAATTTCCGTAAATGTTTAGACCAATCAGAGAACTTTTATTTCTGCACAAAAATAACACCATGGCGATTCTGCTGAAAACAGCGTCAGTCCGCGTTAGTTCCATTCAAGTCATGCAAATTAGAGTACAAAACAAGAGCAAAAGTGTTTGGAAAAGTAGATACGTTTGGGACGTATCAACTCCCCCAAGCTTAACTCATTGCTTGTCCTCAAGAAATTCAGCCGACAAACTGAAAGTGATAAAGAAAAACTTTTACAAACTCTTTTTGTTCTTGTTGCTGCATATATGCTTAGCTTAACTAGTGCTCAAGTTTTCAGCAAGTATTATGAACTAACCACATGAATGATAACACTTTGGTCTCACATTTACTCATGTCAATAACATAACCAACTAGCAGCAATAATAAGATATCTCGGATGCCAACAATTTGTCAAAACAATCATGATATAATATGATAGCATGGTATCTCGCTAGCCCTTTCTGAGACCACAAAACATATATGCAGAGCACCTCTGAAGTTCAAGTAGCGACTAAATATTGTAATTCATGGTAGGAGAGATCCAGTCAAGTCACACCCAAATATTAACTATACTGAATGCATAAGAATGACAATAGTGCTCTCCAACTGGTGCTTGAATGAGAAGGTGATGCCTCAATAATAAAAGTAAATAACATAAAGGTAAATAGATAGGCCCTTCGCAGAGGGAAGCATTGATTTGCAGAGGTGCCAGAGCTCGAAGCTTAAAACAGAGATGAATAGAATTTCGAGAGGTATGCCTTTCCTGTCAACGTCACGGCCGAGAATTTTCAATATCTTCCATGCTAAACACATCAGCGGTGGTTCCCAAGCGGAAATATGAAGTTTACTCCCCCTCCACCATACAAACACAAGCCATGGCTAGCCTAATCCATGGGTGCCCTCCATACTAACAACTTTCCGGGGGAGTTTTTTTTTCATTTTGATTATAGGACTGGGCATCCCGAATACAGCCCCTCTCGTGTAAGGACAAATGAATAAACACTCATCATGAGAATAACCCGCTTAGCGTGGAAGATACTGACCACCCCCTGTCGCTCCATGAGCGGTACAGACACACAAAACAGATGCTTATTTGAATGATTTAGAGGTGGCACATGCAAATTTACTTGGAACGGCAGAGTAATACCACATATAGGTAGATATAGTGGACTCATCTGGAACAACTTTGGTTTAAGGATTTCGATGCACAAGCAGTATTCCCACTTAGTACAGGCGAAGGCTAGCAAATAGATTGAGAAGCGACCAGCCAGAGAGCAAAAACGGTCATAATCATGCATTGAGAATAATTAACATCGAGCACGAGCATGAGTAGGATATAAACACCATGAACTTAAATATCATGGAGGCTATGTTGATTTTGAATCAACTACATGTATGAACATGTGCCAAGTCAAGCCACTCGAATTATTCAGAGGGATATAATGTACTATCATACTACATCATAACCATTTTAATGCATGTTGACACTCAAGATAAATCATTATCCACTCCTAGCTATTTAAGCATGGCATGAGAAACTATAATCTCTACTTGTCATCACAAATATGTATGACTCATAATATGCTGAATCAAGATCAACCGAGCTAAACATATTTACAAAAACAAAAACAAGGAGAGTTCATACCAGCTTTCCTTCACCTCAATCACTTCATCGTCATTATTTCCTTTCACTTGCACGACCGAATGATGTGAAAATAATAATAGGTGCAAGTATGACATGGACTAAGCTAGAATCTACAAACATTTATTCAAAGGAGAAGACAAGGTAATATTCGCTCTTTGTTAGATCAACAATAATGCATATAAGAACCACTCATCATTTTCATGATTTGCCATGTATTGAGTGCAACAATGCTATTAGTCTTGTTAATGAGATCGCCCCCATAGCTTTCTCCCATATGTTTGGAGATTTTGCCATCTTTCATGTGAAGCATGCTTATCTTCCTTCTTTGCACCATGTGCCTAGTGCCATGAGTATAGTCATTATTGTATCATCCTATTTGTGCACTTTTTCTTCTAATGGTTATGTGCAAGAGAAGAGAACCATCATGATGGATGATGTGTTTGTCTACCATGCACATACGTTCTTTGCTTTGTTGTGTGCATGTGTAGGATCATTCGACTCTGTGTCAACTTCCACTTCATGCGAGTTGACCATTCGAGCTCTTGAGAGCGAGCCATTTTTGACCGACGTGCTTCTACACCGCATTTGCTACCACTTCGACATTGTGAAGGGCACCCAAGGGCACGCTTTTGAGGTGACATCCTTCTTGAGCATGGATATAGTGGATCATACTTCATGTGTTGCTTGCATAATGACACATTGCACACATGTTAGAGATATTGATTTCATTCATGATTTCCACATTGTCATGCCTCATGACATATATGCCTTGTGTGTTGCATCCAACTTGTTCATTAATTTCCCCTATCATATGTTTGGTTACAACAATGTCATTTCTTCATGTATGCCATGCACCTTTGGTTGTCACATGATTGACTTGATTGCCTCAAACATGATGAACAATTGCTCTTTCCATTACGTTGAGTGCCACAATATCTTCACTACACCATATGCACATTATGGACGAATTGTCTTGCACTTTGGATTACCACATGTGTTTAGACATATCATCTTCTTTGGTGTTGTGAATGATTCCTATGCATACCATAGACCATTTATTGAATGCTTTGTGCATGCTTGCTATGACATTGAGGTAGATGATTGTTCATTTGTCACACATATTAGCATCTTTACCTCACCTTTGCATGAACATTTCCATGATACCTTTGCATGTGCTCAATTTATATGCTTAAATGCCATGCCACACTTCTTTGTCAAACCATATGCTATGATTGATGACGACACTTGTTGGGTGAATCACCACTTGAATGCTTGGTTTTGCACTAATGCTAACCACATTTTTTTCCAAGTGTTTGTTGTCCTTGCTCCTTTTGAAGGAATCACAAGATGTTGCAACATTGGAGAGTGCCCATTTTGAGCTTGAAGATGATGAATGCTTGGTGATCGTCCACTTCTACATGGCGACGCCATCTCTTTCCCATGGTGATTTGGTTTTTGATCCAAGGACGGATCTTTCCCAAAGGGGAGGGGATAATGCGGCATCCCATGGACATCACCATGTCAAGAGTCCGTTTGGCAAGTGACACACGCCACATCTACTTCACGTCCATAAAGGTGAATCATCTTCTTTACACGTGTCCATTTGTATCCTTCGAGGATGGTATACTACTTGACCCCTCTCTCGTGTGCATACATAGGTGTGAGCGGAGCTACACATTCATCGAGGAGGAGTCCAAGCTCAAGAGTACACGTACACCATAAGCGAGGAGAATGCACGAAAGAATGAGTCCACTAGCAAGAAGGAAGCAGACGCGCCTAGGCAACCCCGTGCGCACGGGCCTCCAGAACCACATGCCCATAGGCTCCTATGTCGAAGCACCTGGGAACCCCATGCGTACGGGCGTGTACCGTGCCCGCGGGACCCCCATGCGCACGGGCCTCACTTACCCCGTGCGCACGGGCTCTACAGGAAGATAGTCGTGGATGTCCTATTTTCCCCCTCCACTCATCCCTCACTTCCAGCCACCTATATAACTCGTGCCTAGGCCATTTTTTAGGGTTAGCAAAGTATATTCGAGATCTTGAGAGCTTTGCTCCTATCTACCCTCTCCCATGGAGATCATGACCTCCTAGGAGAAGATCCCTAATGGATATCAAGACCCCTTCATGGGAAGGATCTATATAGATCATCAAGACCTCATCTTGTGATGCCCCCGATTCAATCATGCACTAATCATACACGCGAACATGCACAATCAAGATCAGAGACTCACAGGAATACATCACAACACAACTCTACGACACAAAGGATAAATATAAATCTTTATATTACAAACCAGGGCCCACGAGGACCCGAATACATAAGTCGTCAAGCAAATATTATCTGAGTACAGACATAGTTAGACAAGTTTTGCCTTAAGAAGGCTGAGCAAAACAATGGAACTAGATTGAAAGGCGAGGCCTCCTGCATGGGACCTCCGGACTACTCCTGGTCGTCGGTCTCCACATAGTACGCTCCGCTGGGGGGACCTCCATCTATGGCGCCATCATCTGTCGCGAACATCCGTGTCAAAGGAAAAAAGGGGGAGCAAAGCAACCGTGAGTACTCATCCAAAGTACTCGCAAGACTTACATCATATCTATACTACATATGCATCGGTATCAAAGAAATGGGGTAGTATCTGAGGACTAAACTGCAGAATGCCAGAATAAGGGGGAAGAACTCATTGATGTCTACTACGCAACCTTTCTTCTTGTAGACTCGTGTTGGGCCTCCAAGCACAGAGTTTTGTAGGACAGTAGCAAATTTCCCTCAAGTGGAAGACCTAAGGTTTATCAATCCGTGGGAGGCGTAGGATGAAGATGGTCTCTCTCAAACAACCCTGCAACCAAATAACAAAGAGTCTTTTGTGTCCCCAACACACCCAATACAATGGCAAATTGTATAGGTGCACTAGTTCGGCGAAGAGATGGTGATACAAGTGTAATATGGATGGTAGATATAGGATTTTGTAATCTGAAAATATAAAAAAAGCAAGGTAACTAGTAACAAAGGTGAGCAAAAACAGTATTGCAATGCTTGAAAACAAGGCCTAGGGTTCATACTTTCACTAGTGCAAATTCTCTCAACAATGATAACATAATTAGATCATATAACAATCCCTCAACGTGCAACAAAGAATCAATCCAAAGTTTCTATCGGAGAACGTAGGGCGAAAACGTGCATCAACCCCTATGCATAGATAACCCCAATGTCACCTCGGGAATCCATGAGTTGAGTTCCAAAACATACATCAAGTGAATCAATAGAACATCCCATTGTCACCACAGATATCCCATCGCAAGACATACATCAAGTGTTCTCAAATCCAATACTCAATCCAACATAACGAAACCTCAAAGAGCAAGACTCAATTCATCACAACAAGAGATAGAGAGGGAAGAAACACCATATGATCCAACTATAATAACAAAGCTCACGGTACATCAAGAACGTGCCAAATCAAGAACACGAGAGAGAGAGAGAGAGAGAGAGAGAGAGAGAGATCAAACACATAGCTACTGGTACATACCCTCAGCCCCGAGGGTGAACTACTCCCTCCTCGTCATGGAGACCGTCGGGATGATGAAGATGGCCTCCGATGATGGTTTCCCCCTCTGGCAGGGTGCCGGAACGGGCTCCCGATTGGTTTTTCGTGGCTACAGAGGCTTGCGGCGGCGGAACTTCTCATCTAGGGTTCTTTTCGGAGGTTTCTATATTTATAAGAATTTTTGGCGTCGGAAACAAGTCAAGGAGGTGCCCGAGGGGCCCACAAGCCCTCACGGCGCACCCGAGGGGGTAGGGCGCGCCCCCTGGCTTGTGGACTCCTCGGGACTCTTCTGGTCCAGCTCCGGTGCTTCGGGGGTCTCTTTTGGTCCATAAAAAATCACCGTAAATTTTCAGCCCATTCCGAGAACTTTTATTTCTGCACAAAAAACGACACAATGGTAGTTCTGCTGAAAATAGCGTCAGTCCAGATTAGTTCTAATAAAATCATACCAAAATCATATAAAATTGTTCTAAACATGGCATGAATACTTCATAAATTATAGATACGTTGGAGATGTATTACTCATCATATTATTCGAATAGATTACTTCCCTACAGGGGTGCACCGCATTACCCGATACTCTCAATCACCTCTGGCCGGACACACTTTCCTGGGTAATGCCCGACCTCGGAAGGTCAACACATCGTAGTCCTACCTAGGCTCTCCAGAGAGGTCAGCACGCCGGTCTACATCCTAAGTGCTCAGGGGTCTTGGGACCATCTCCCTTTGCACTCCTGCACGTTGCATGGATGGCCGAGCCCAGTCCTGGCTACCTCTTTATAGAAAGCAGGTGCTTATGCGGACCACCCGGGCGCGTGGCGCTCATCTGTGACATCTAAAAAGCTTTCAGGAGAAATCATACGACACCGAGTGCCCATAACTCATCCCGCGTGGCGGTTAGTGCGAAAAGGCCAACGGACAACTCAGATCAAATACCCAATCTCGTTAAGCGTGTTATGATGAAGTAACCGCGGACACCAACTAGGGATCAGGCCCACCTCTCTCCTAGGTGGTCTCAACCTGCCCTGTTGTTCCGCCACAAAGAATCACTCAGGGGGCCGTCGGGATAAATGTCCTTTTAGCCCCCAGTCCATGAATCACTCGCGGGTACTCTCCGAGCTGACCCGGCTTTAATCATATCATGTATCATGTATAGTATGTATATAATATATCCATGATCACGGCCCGAAGGGATCACGGCCCGATAGTATAGCATGGCAGACAGACAAGAATGTAGGGCCACAGATGGAATACTAGCATACCTATACTAAGCATATAGGATAACAAGTAAGGATCAACAGTAGTAGCAAGGACAAGCTATGCACCAGTATAGGACCAACCGATAAGGCAGCAATAGTAACACTACTCTAATGCAAGCAGTAGAGGGAAAGAATAGGCGGTATCGAAATGATCAAGGGGGTTTTGCTTGCCTGGAAGCTCTGCAAACAGATACGGACCATCGACGGTGAAGTAGTCGATCATCGGATCAACAACGGTCTCGGGGTCTACCGAAAAAGAAGTAATGGAGAGGGAAATGATAAATAACAGAGCAAACAACACAATACAGATGCAATGGCATGGCAAGATGTGGGGGTGACATGCTCTAATGCATCCCTAAGCATTTTAAAAGAAGGGGGGACATATCCGGCGATATTTTCCCGGCTCCAAGTATTATTCGGTATAGCGATCTGGTAGAAAATTGTCAATGTTCATTATGTTAGAGGCGTGTGACAGGCATGTGGATGACATATTGAGATTCATTATATTTTTCTGATCATTTTTCATATATAAACTATTTTCATCTGAGTTACGGATTATTTTATATGATTTTTCAAAGTTTTAAAAGATTTTCTGCAAATATTTTAATTCAAAAATAAGTATCTAAATACTTTTGTCACATGGGGTTGTGCTAACCAGGGGTATGATAGTGGGGCCAGGGGATCCAGTCAGCAGTAGTTGACCAGTCAAAGTTGACTGGTCAACAGGGTCCATGGACCCGCATGTAAGTGTCAGAGGGGCAATTAATTAGTCTAAACTAATTTAAACTAGTGGGGCCACATGTCATTGACAATATACTAGAATAAAGGCTTAATTAGCAGGAGGATTAGTGCTAATTGGTTTATGCTAATTAAACCGGCCGGGCCCCACATGGCATAGGGCCAGCCGGCCTCCTGGCTGGGCAAGCACGGGCGGCTGCGTGCGAGCGGCCATGTCCACGCCCAGGGCGAGCACGGCAGCGGGCAGCGGTGGCGCAAGGCAGTGGCGGTGGAGCAGCGCACGGGCGCGGGCGAGCGGCGCTAGGCAGCAGCAGGCGGGTCGCGGCTAGGCACGGTCGCGCGTGGCCGCATAGGTGGACGCGGTAGGGGCGCGGTTGCTATGGTCGAGCGCGAGCGGGCGCGGAGGCAGGCGTGTCCTGGCGTGAGCGGCTGCGCGGGCGTGCGGGGCAGCGGTAGCAGGAGGGGGCAACAACAACTGTAAAGAGCAGCTGCGGTGACTAGCAGGGCAACGCGGCAGCGGGTGGTTGCAGGCGCACGCGCAGCAGCACGCGCGGCCAGGAGCAGTGCAGCGGGAGGCCGAGGCGCAAGCTGGGCGCGATGAGTGCGGGCTCCGGGCGTGGCCACGGCGAGCTTCGACCATGGCAGAACGGAAGGGGAACAACGGGAATGTGAGTGACGCTAACGGGAGGAGGCGGAGGACGCGTCTGGCGTGGCTGAGGGGGGTCCGGTGAGGTAGATCGGGCGCGGGGCAGTGGCGGCCATAGGCGAGGAGGACAGCTCGATCCCGGGCGTACGGCGCGGCCCAGCTCGACTTAGAGCACGTAGGCGAAGGAGACTAGGACGGGGAGGCTCCTGGACATGATCTCATGCGACGGGGAGGTCGATGGCCGCGACGACAAAGGGGGCCATGGCGATGGAGCCTCGTGTGTGTGCACGGTAGAGGGAAACGACGCGAGGGAGAGGAAGGAAAACTAGGGTTCGACCGAGGGTGGTCGCAGATGACGTCTTAAGGGCGTCGGGGAGGTGCCCGATGGCCGGCACGTGGCCAGGCACGGCCACAGCCATGGGATGCCTACCACGGTTCCCCTGCCTCCCTGTAGCGCTAGGTTGAAGAGGCTAGTGGTGGACTAGGCCAGCCTCTATTGCTAAATGGGCCAAGTGTTCAGTAGCACCTCCAATTTTTCCTTTTCTTATATTTTCTGTTTCCTATTTTTGTTACTGTTTTGTGTTAAGTTGAGCCACCAAATAGATTTTGTAAAATATGAAACCTGGCACAAAAATACACGGCAATATTCTGGGTTGGAACAAAAAGTTTGGGGGTAATTAGAATTGTGTAAGCTTTTTTTTTTAAATGAAAAGGTTGGTTAAATGGTGTTGGTCCACTTAATTAAATTCCAGGGGCAGTTTTGGAATCCAAATGAGGTTGTTTTCATCATGACAAATACTTAGTGAATATTTGCCATATTGTGAACTATTTTGTTTGCATGACAGAAGAAGTAAATATTTGACATGCAATTTGAATTGAATTGGACTTGATTTTTGGACAAGTGGCATTTTGGCTTAGTAAATCATGATGACATGGCATCATTAGCATGAGACCACTGTAGCTTGACACTGGGGTGTTACAAATCTCCTCCACTAAAAGAAAATCACGTCTCGAGATTTAAGAGGTCGAGTAAGGGAAAAAGATTTGGTTACGAAATTCTAACGAGTCTTCTCGGTCCTGGTTGCTCTTCGCAAAGAGGTCGATCCATCGTATTGATGCCCTCCTTTCTTTGCATCAGCACATCATGACGAAGTTGTCGTTCTTCATTTAGGATCTTCATCGTACTTACGAAAAGGAAAAGCGGTAACTCGGCAACGATGGAATTCTACAAGGGGTAACCATCTAGGTTATCTCATGAATGAAGCACATGGGTATCTCTCTAGTTTTGGAACACATCATCATAATGTGGGTGACTTAGGAAGGTATGAATAGTTTCATCTGAGTAGGCAAACATGTAATGCCTAAGCTGGATGGAAGAAAGGTTGGAGTGTTGAGGAATGAACCTTGCATCTGATATCGGAATGGATCGTCTCAAGGAAGGTGGCTTGCGGAAATGCATACGAAGCCAAGTGCAAGGAGAAATTTCAGATACAAGGACCACATAGTCATTTAGATGAAAATTCATTACTAATGAGAGTTTCTGTAAGGAATTCCAAAGAATGGCAGGCTTGAGGTGGAATGATAGTCGATCATATGAACACTAGAATACACAGTTGCAAAGTGCTACTGGAAGGCAAAGCATACGGCACCAGTATGTATTTGAGGACTCGAGAAATTCTGAATCAGTAGGATGATGAAAATCAAAGTGATCAACATACATACCACCATGATGAATAGGAGGGGTGGTGGCATCGTGTGTGATCACGATACAAGGGTCGCCAGAGAACAATTTGTCAGTTATGTTGGCAACGACATCGGTACCAAGGGCAGGGGACGAAGAGAACCATTTTCTTGCTCTTTAAACAAGGCAGACCAATAGGCAAAGT
Source organism: Thinopyrum elongatum (assembly GCA_011799875.1). NCBI lineage: Eukaryota > Viridiplantae > Streptophyta > Magnoliopsida > Poales > Poaceae > Thinopyrum > Thinopyrum elongatum. Next base: position 106,941,471 of record CM022300.1, on the reverse strand, counting down.
TTACATCCATTGGTGGTTATCAGAATGTTAACAACAATAGTAACGGGGTTTGTCTGACGGGGTTGTACACCGGGGTGTTTACATAAGCAGGGAAATATTACCGCTTGGATCATATAAAGTTCAAGAAGGGTAAAATAGACCAATTGAAAGGAAAATGTGATTGTTAGATTAACCAACCCAATGGAAAGGAAAATTTGTTATGCACAAGTATTGTAGTATATCTTACCCAAGGACAAACAGAGTATGACATACATGACTGAACATCAGGTACATGGCCATTTAGATAAAGGGGCAAGGAAATTCATGGTTATTACCCATACAACAGTGTTTGGATAATTGATCCAGAAACATTTAATAGTCATGCTTCAGGGTAGCATCGACATGGTCATCAGGTAAAGGTCAGAGTTTGGAAACACAAAGGATCCATCGGGAACAACTTCTAGAATAAGTCATACAATTTCCTCATGGAAGAAGGGCTAATATTGCTGTACAAGACACTATAACAATAGGTCCTCCAGACATGTGTGCTAGCCATAACATCACCTTACCAGGTTACATAGAGATCAATGTTATAATTCTTGGAAAATGTTCCAACCATCACATCTGCCCGAGATTCAGATCTGATTGGTGTCAGGATACCTTAGACTTAGGATGCGTGAAAAGGAAAGGGTGCAACACAAATCGACGAGATGACATTACAAGATTATCGGGGAAATAACTACGAAGCAAGCTCCGCAACCTAAGCTATATTGCAAGACACACGTGAACACACTGTCCAAGATAATCATGGCCACATGGAAATCTTACAACAAAATGCAACTAAGTTCTGGTTGGGAACCATCATCGAGGATATCAAAGTCCATGTGTAAGTCTGAATTAGCTCTTACGAATGAACTCATTTTCCTCGAATAAATCAATCAATGGCTTGGTGTGTTAGGAAATACATATGGAGTGAAGGTAGCAAATCTATCAAACCATAGAATACTTTGCACATGCATGAATGAATTGGAACAATTCTAGAGGAAGCGAAACAACTTTCTCATAATCACGGCAGTAATTTGCATCCAATGCACGTGAACTTAGAGAAGACACTGCTTTTATCAAACATATACTTCATGAGCTGGGCACGAAGATAATGCTTTCAAAAGTTTCCAATACTAGCTTAGATGATCATCATGAACCATGGAGAAGATGAGGATGCGGTTGATGGGCTTAGCAACAATTCGTCGAGATTGCCATAAAGATGGATTTTCACAATTATGTGAACAAGAAACTACAAAAAAAACACTTTCGTGATGATACGTGTTTGTCACAGTAGGTCACATTTTCTGTCATGCATGTACATCCATGACGATTTTATGACAGAATCAAGATAGTCATACCTGTGTTGTCGTAGAAGTGTTCCATGACATTACCAAAATTATCATCACGGAAGTGTCCACTTCCATGACGATAAATGGCGCGTCATGGAAGTGCTTTCGTCAAGGGTAACCGACACGTGGCATCCACCGTAACGGGTCGCCGTTAAGCTATCAGGTTCCAGTTTGGATCCGATAACCCGTTAACAGCCCGGACCAATGGCGATTCTCCACGTGTAAAATTCTCATTCACTGACGATCCACGTGTCAGCTCAGCGTTGGGACAGATGTCAACCGCCCATTGGACAAGAATCACCAATGAAACGTTGACACGTGGGACGGCCTAATAGAGGCCCATATAGGTTTAAAAGCCGGCCCAGGAACAGGCCCACAAGATTTCGTCAGATCTAATGGGTCAGCCCATTAACAGCCTAACATTTTCTGGACCAAATTATGGCCCACATCAGATACGGGATGTTAAAGGACTGCAATATTCTGGGCCAGTTTACAGCCCATATCAGATCCGACCCGTCAACAACCTGCAATAGTTTGGGCCAAATTACGGTCCATACCTGATCCGGCCCGTTAACTAACTTTAATATCTTGGGCCAAATTACGGCCCATAATAGATACGGCCCTTTAACAGCTACTGTGCCATCGGGCCCATTGGGGGCCTGATTTGCTCTTCGGCCTCTTAATGGCCCGTTTAACAGTTCGGCCCGATATTAGTTTTGGCCTGTCAGCGGCCCTATCTATATATGGGCCTCTTTCGGCCCAGTTTCACTTTCGGCCATTTAAAGGCCTGAGTTGCACCTGGGCCTAATTCTGGCCCGTAGTTACTTTCGGCCTCTTAACGGCCCATAGTCTTCGTGGATACATTCTAGCCCAAATAGCCTATCGGCCCGTTAAAGGCCCTTGATAGTGTTGGGCCTAATTTTGGCCCGTTATACATTCGGCCTGCTTCCAGCCCGTCATGTACTTGGGTCAGCCAAGGCCCAAAAACATTTCAGCCTATTAATGACCCGTCATACAAATGGGCCAATGTATATTACAGCCTGCTGTCGGCCCGTGATTTGTTCGCCACAATTAAGGCTCAATCTAGATCTCAACCTGTTAAAAGCCTATTTAATTTTCTGGCCCAATTAAGGCAAGCGGTTTACTCGGGGGCCAGATTAAGTCTAGACCTAACTAATGGCCCAAGATGATTGTAGGCCCACGGTTCGGCCCGAACTAGCGATTGGCGACCGGCCAGTCTTAGTATCCAAATTATTTTTTTATAAACCTAACCTATTGGCTCATTGCGCTCTGATCGAAGATTACGACCTTTTCTCAGAGCGGCGATAGCATAAACAGCAAATAAATTACAGCATCATGACGAAGAATAAACCTAGACTATACAACAAAAAAATTACAGCATATTACATCCCCTGGGCATCAAAGTTCGCCGCCAGTGATAATAAAGGGCAACCAGACAGCAGATTCCTTAAACTGGGTAGGTCGCCACCAGTGGAAGTAAACAGGCCGACAAAATAATAGCCAGAACCGACAACACTTCAACATAGTTCAAAAAAGGTTAGCCTGGCCCAGGAGCTACAGCGCAAGCAGCTTAGCAACCTGATGAGACTTCACTTGTTTGACGCTTATATCCACCAACTCAAGCTGCATAGCATCAATAGACGTCATGTACTTATGGTTAATCTTGCATAGAGATTGGAGTTCCAGTCGGATTTGAGCGGAAGCATGTCTTTCTGCTTGAATTTCAGACTGAAGAAGTCGAACAGATTCAGGCGGTGACTTAATCGAGCTTGTGTCACTGAGTAAGTTCGACACTACATCAAGACATGACTTTGGGGTTGTATCGCTACCCTCAAGATGTGTGGCCTTCTTCTCTGGAATATATATTAGAGGGACAAACAATGGGTTTGTCTCACTATCATTGTGGCAGTTCTTCCTAGCATCAGTGCTGTCACCCTGAAAGAGAAACAAGTAGGTAGATAACAGGTTTTGCACGTATAAGCATCAGCGCTGTCAATTCATCTCATTTCCTTGTCAGAAATAAAGAGACATGGTTTAAAATAACATTAACATAATAGGCATTGTTCATAGTTAAGACGGCAGGAAACGGCATTGTGCAGGAGCGGCCAGCTTCACCATACCACTGGATTACAGATCAAGAACACAAGCATACATGTAGTGCTAAACAACGTATAAGCATGAATGGTGAGTGTACTATCAATGTATACCATTTCAGATTGGTAAATAAAGAGACATGATTTAAATAACATTAATATAATATGGCATTGTTCATAGTTGAGCCATAGCAGGATATGACATTGTGCTGGAGTTGGTAGTTTCACCACACCACTGGATTACAGATCAAGAACACAAGCATACACGTAGTGCTAAATAAGATAACTTGCTATGTTTAGTTTAATTTACATGGTATGAATAAGGAACTAGGTTGTACAACTAAAGACTGAAATTGAGAAGGACAAACTTATGTTTATGTACTTCTTCGTTATAAACTTTGAACAAGCAATTTGATGCAGACGACAAAAATAAACAGCATTTGCACTCATAGCTATCCAAATATACACAACAAAGTTTGAAGGCTCGAGGAGGACAAACTTACATTAGTAGTGAAGACCGGCTCTATAAAGTCCTTGTCCATATTGATGGGGGGGAAATTCAAGAAGTTTACCACACACTCTTCTTCAAGAGCATTGCCTTTATTCTACATTTTGTTAAGAGTAAATATAGATGTGAAAATATAGAAACAAATGGCGATTATTTAACCTAAGATGCAGAGTACAAATGTAAATACAGCATACAGGCAAAAGGCACTGACAAGAGCAATGCAAAGCTAAACTTCTTCAGTAACATTGGTTTTATTCAATATTTTGGCAAGAGTAAATGTAGATCTGATGTGTAGAAAATGGAGGGCAAGGGAAAATAAGCTGCAAAGTGTACATGAAGAGCTAGCTGACAATATAAGTACAGTGATGAAGGAAAGCAGATACTTACAAGAACAATGCAGAACTAAATTTCTTCATAAGCATTGGGTTTATTCTACATTAATGTAAGCATTAATATAGATCTGATAATTTGGAGCGAATAGTGGATAAGCAAGCTATAATGCACAATGATGTCACATAATCCACCAGGTATGAATGTAAGTACAACGATAGGACAATAGGTACTCACAAGAGCAAAGCAGCGACCAACATAGTTGCGATATTCTAGGTTTTGCGGCGCTGGTTCTATCGCCAATATAAGTAGGGTGCTATCTGATTTCTCTGGTAGCACCACCTTTTTCAAGGACTTTGCTTGTACTCCTTTAGGTTCTGCAATCACCCTCTTCCTTTTGGATGTCTGAAACACAAGAACAGCATTTGAATGGAAAAACATGGTATGACGACAAATGGAATAGGTATTGATAATGGATGGGCATGGCATCTTCACATATATCATGAGTAAACTAAGCAGATGGTGGTGCAACGAAGCAAAAGAAATGCAAGACACCTTATGCAAGATACGTGCAACCAATAAAACCTCGCCAAATTAGAACATGCACCTTATTGGGTGAATAGGATAGGCCATCTGCCTTTGACTCCTTGAGCTCAGAATAGTCATTAGGATCATATTCTGAATATGAATCTATAGGTCGGGAGCATGTGGGTTTCATTGCATCCACAATGGACCTCAATCCCTTGATGCCAAGTTTGTTACCCATTGAACTGTTCCACAATATTCTTCTGATGTGCGCATTCTTATATTCATTGTGATTACGTACAATATCTGAAAAGCATGAAAACATAAATAGTAGTGAGATTATCTTTGTAATGCAGAGGATATTGTAATATAATAGGGGCTCCCTGTAAACCCTTGTGTGCTATCACTGGATTCTGATGAGAGAGCCCATGTGTGCTGTAATATTGTGAGTAGATTAATATAATCTGGCACAACTACACAAAAAAATAGGCTCCCTGTTGGGAGCTCCAAATGTAAGGATAGTTGGTAGATGATAGGTTCATAATATACCGTATAAAAAGTTTATTGCCAAACCATGATAACGAGAGCGCACAACCACTAGGCAGATCATAGTGTAGATAAAAGGGGTACACCATAACCACCATAAATAAATCGGGAAAGCAGAACTGGCTGGAAAATACAGGGTTTCGCCGCTACTAATATGCAGCCTATCGATCACCTACAGGCCAGGTCTATTCATCTGAAGGCGCATTATTGTTACTATCAGTCTAGTCTATCAAAGACCGCGCGGCTCTCACCATTTCCGAGATATTATGGCAGACCAACTCGAAGTGCGAAATCATGTAGCAGAATCGGCCCAATAGAGTTGTCGACTGCAGATGTCCCTGCTCCCCTTCCTGACAAGGAACATACTGTACTTACTAAAGAAGAACAGAAGAGGAACATGTTAAAGAATAGAAGGGGAAGCATATTATTGAGATTCCCCTTCTTTCTATACAATGTTGGTTGCCCACCCATGATGAATCAGAGCGCCCAAAGAAATGCCATTCCATGATGTCTCTCAATATATGGCCACATGCATTTGGAAACTCAAGTGGGAGCATTAGCTAACCAATTAAATGTGTGTCTATTAGCTAATGTCAGTATCATATCACATTCGTATTTGAAGAAGCTTAGGACGTATGATTGGTGTGTTATTTAGCTTTAAAGGGTGGACAGCTGCTAGTAGGACACAAAGCACCTACGCAGATCATAGTGTAGATATAATGGGAAAACCCTAAGCATTGGGAGTAAAATCAGGAAAGTGGAACTTGCTGGAAAATATGTGCTAGTATTGCCGGTACGGCTAGAAAGGCTTCGGATACCAGCTCTCTACAACTGAAGGCGCAGTACTGTTACTATCAGTCTAACTCTCAAAGGCGACACATACGACCGCATACGAAGAGTTGAAAGCGTCCATGACAATCGACATGAAGACCAACACGAAGAGTTGAAAGCGTCCATGACAAGCGACCGAATAGACCTGTACACTGCAAATGTCCCTGCTCCTCTTCACTACAAAGAACATACTGTACAACTATTATACTCCCTCTGTTCCTAAATACAAGTCTTTGTAGAGATTCCACTATGGATCACATACGGATGTATATAGATACATTTTAGAGTGTAGATTCACTCATTTTGCTTCCTATGTACTCCATGGAGGAATCTCTACAAAGACTTATATTTAGGTACGGAGAGAGTACTTACAAAAGAAGAACAGAAGAGGAGCATGCTAAAGAAGAGCAAGCAGATTTTGGATAATAAAATGTTGGTTGGCCACACATGATGAACCAGAGCGCATAAAGAACGCAACTCCCTGCTGTCCCTCGATATGTGGCGCATGTGCTTTTCGAAAGTAAAGTAGGAACATTAGCTGACCAATTAAACATTCTCTGTTTTAGTACATGTCAGCATCATATCAGATTCGTATTTGAGCAACTAAGTTTGGAATTATGAGTGGCATGTTGTTTAGCTTGATGGGTTGAGGAGCACTGCTTGCACGTACGTCTCGAAGCACCTACGATGATGGTACTGAATATGTGGGAATGTCTACATGCAAGTCGCCTGACTTCCGTCATTTGGGTCAGTCGACCATTTCAGGCGGTTGGATGAAGATCCTACGTCTCCTAACCCTTCTTCTTCCTCGCCTCTTATTCTTCCCCTAAAGACCACCGCACGGGCCGCCGGCTGAACCACCGGCCCCCGCCCTCCCCTGAACCGCCGGCCACCTCCGGTCTTCCGCTGCCCCCGGCCATCCCTCTAGCTAACCCCACCCTCCCACCCGCGCGAGTTTTGCCTCCGGCGAGGCCCCACCATAGCCCGACGATAGCCCCCCACAACCACTGTCCCCACCCGAAACTCTAGGTTAGATAATGGGGCAGCCCTCCGGCGAGCCCCTTCCTTCCCTCCGGCAAACTCCCAAAAATAGACTGACCCCAATTTGAAATTCAGTCGACTGTCATTTAAGCTAATGTGGAATATAAAGGGGGAAAACCATAAGCATTGCGAGTATAGTGGTGAGCGTGCCATGGCGGATCTGAAGGTGCAAACTAGACAAAGGCAACTTCGCAACCAATGTTTGGTTTCAACTAACAAGTAAGATTCTAAGTGATGGATAAGAAATCACAATAAAGCAGTGGTGATCTATTTTCTTACTGAGGTAAATAACTTGAGCAGATACGAAAGAGTATCACCTCTGGTGTGGCGCCGTGTAAGAATCTGCTGAGGCGTTGAGGGTCCTGCGGTAGCGATGGCTGTCGGCGACATGGAAGCTGATCTAGGAGGGCAGACGGTGGCGGCGAGGGAAATATCCCGGCGCGGTGGACGAGACGGTCGTACGAGCGGCCTCGGCAAGGTGGACGACAGCGCGATGAAGCGAGAGGACGTGATGCAAGGATCCTGGTCCGAAGCCGTGGATGAGAGAGGTCGATCTCTTGTAATGGATGACGGCGTCGGGGTATCAGCTCCGGCATGGTGGAGGAGGACGGCGGTGGATGGGGTGGCGGACGGAGGAGACTGCGGTGGAGAGGGTGTTTTGGCGCCCATGGAGTATGAATGGGGAAATGGAGGGAGAGAGGTAGGGGGAACCATGTCTTCAGGGCGCGCTTGTCTCAAATGCGAGGAAATTTACAAACTTAGCCCCCGTTTAAAATTTCCTACATCACAGCAATATTAGTCGGTTGGGGATAGGACGGTAATCTCGCATACACCGAATATTTGCCGACAGAGATTTCGGCCGAGGAGAGTTTGTTTTGGCGCCCACCATGTATGAATCGGGGAGGGAGGTGAGAGGCGATTTCGGCCGAGGAGAAACTGTGTTTTGGCGCCCATCGTGTATGAATTCGGGGAGGTGAGAGGCGGAGGCGGTTATGTCACATTTGAGTGAAATTACAAGCCTACCCGTATCAAAACCTATAGAAATCAAGCCGATATGCTTTGCGTGTCAGGGATAGGCAGTAATTTCCATCTCGCAGATTTTGGTTTTGGGCGGTTACTGCGAGTTTCCCCGCTTCGTTCAAATTTTTGCAGAGAAAGAGTGCACGTTTACTGTGCCAACTCAATTCGAATCCAGTTTGTATTTTTTTTTCGGGCATGATCCATTTTGTATTCGAATACAAATCTATATACATCATTTTTTTATATATACTTTCAAAAGCACAACACCCTTAATACATAAATATGGCTTACAAATGGCATGATCTCAGATTCATAAGGCTGGATCCATCTTAATTTGGATTTTCAAATATTTGAAACAACTTTATGTTGAAATCCAATGTATGCATTCCTCGCTAACCGTCTTCAATTAATGTGTGTTTCATGCGGGTTTTTTTAATTCTCAAACACGTATAATGTGTTTGACACACGCAACATATAGTGTAATCCCGTTTAGACATTAATTGCATACAAACCATGCATTGTCTCTAATTAAATAATCTATGGATCACTAATATTGATAAACTATATAACATTACACGTGTCCCCAAATTCAAATGAATATGCATGTTTGATAGACCAATTTTTGTTATGATATTATCGATGTCGTGATCTCTAGTTTAAATATTTGAATCCCCTTTAATCCAGATATTCGTCTCATATAGCTAGCACTCATGCTTATATATCTCTCTAGACCTATACGCCTTCATCGTCTCTCGGGTATCTCTCGTGCTACTTGTATGTCGACAATTAATGATCTTTTATCTTCGTAACACACTGACGGTACTCTCTCCCTCGACCTTCACTCTATCTCTCTCTAAGTATATCTCGCTCCCTGCTATGTGTCTCTAACTATGATTCTCCCTGTGAAATCTCTTTCTCTCACACAAACACAAACTTCGCCTCCCGGGGTCTCATTTCTCTCTGCTATTCCCCTGTGTGCCGCTCGCACACCCCCTCTCACACAGAGATGTCTTGCGCTCCTTAGGTATGAGAAGCTACGACTCTCCCTCTTAAATATCTCTTTCTCACACACACAAACACAAACTCTGTCTCCCAGGGTCTCATATCTCTCCACCATTCCCTTGTATGTCGCTCACACACACTCTCTCTCCCAAGAGATATCTCGCGTTCCCTGATACGTCTCTCTAGCTATCACTCTCCTTGTGAAATATCTTTCTCTCTCGCAAACACAAAACTCTGTCTCTCGGGATCTCATTTCTCTCTGATATTTGTTTGTATGTGACTCACATGCACCCTCTCTCTATCTCTCTCACACCCACACACATAACTCAGCCTTCTGATCCACTCGACTCTTATCTCTAACACACACACACACTAGCTAGCCAATCTCCCTCTAGTTAGCATCTTTATCTTTGTATTTATCTGTTTCTCCATCAACCTTTTTTCTCGCCCTCACTCTTGCTTCCTATCACGCACACTATATATGTTTCTCTCTACATGCAGTCATGCGCCCTCTTTTTATCTTTCTCTCACACACACATAACTTCACCCCTCTGAACCACTCGGCGGTCATCTCTAACACACAAACTAGCCGATGTCCCTCTAGCTAGCATCTCTATCTCTCTATCTATCTGCAGTTTTTCCGTCAACCTTTCTTTCTCGCACGCACTCTTGCTTCCTATCACGCACACTATATCTGTCTCTCTATACATGCATCTATAGGTTGATCTCTTTTGCACAATCGTTGTGTCTCGCTCTCTCTGCTCGCCATAGATGCATGCTCCAGCCCACGCCACTATCTCTTAAAGACAAAAACACATGCTCAATTATCGGGCCTTCTTCCCTCCACTCTCACATGAATGCATATTGTCATACCGATCCGTCTCTCCCATGTCGTTGATCTTATGACTTATGTCTTCTTTCTTTTATCTCGATCATGCGCGCGCGCACACACACACACATCCCACGTATACATGTATACCTCTCGCACATGCACGTTCAAGGTCTCCTATGTCTCCATACGTAGTTAATTATCCTCAGCCCTAACCCCACATCGAATCGTTTTCTTCTTGTGTGCACATGACTTCCGCCTGGATGGGTCTCTTCTCTAAAACACACACTCACACTTAACAATCTCCTTCTAGCTACCCCCTCTCTCACTCTTCCCCTATATCCCCGAAACCAATAAGACCATCCCTTCGTTTAATTCCCGCCTACATGCACCATCGATATATAGTAGTCTTCCTTGGTGTCTCTCGAACAAACATGTTATCTCGATGTCGACTCCTCTCACGCGCACACGCCTTCTCTTCCCTCTTTACGGGCCTCTTCTCTCTCGCACCCCCCTCATTGGTGGCCTCTGCCATACACATCACCTCTCTACGATGAAGCCACACACACTTAAATTACTTTCGCCACCGAAGACTCCGCTTCACACACACACACACACACTAAGACTCCATCTCACACACACATGCTCTAGGTGGAGCATTTGTTCCTACCACCCTTCGTCCAACCTTACCCGTATGATAAACAATCACCTTAATTTACTTATATAACATGGACAAATCCCACTTTATTTTAGTAGTTAGCGAACTTCTCATAATTATATAACGCAAATCACGAGCAGGAAGTGACATTTTTTTTACACAACCACGTTAACATGGCCACGTAAATCACAAGCTAAAGTGTAATACCATTATACTTATATCCCGATGCAAAAGGTGGAGTGCATGTCCGAAGAGTAGAGTCACACACACACTCTATCTCTCAGAATCTCACACACATACCAGTTACGTGACGCCCCCTAAGCAGACCCGTATGTTACAATTTGTGCACCCGCGGGTACACGTGATGGTGCGCATTTATTTAAGCCGGACGGCGAACCCAAACAGTAGTTGCATTCATTCCCCTCCCGCCGCCTCTTCTCTGGTCGCCGTCGCCCGATAGCCATGGCCCGGCCGAAGGTAACGACATACGCCATGCTCCCGCTGGAGCGGCGCTTTGATCTGGAGGCGGTGCGAAGCCCGGATCATAGCCACCCTGCCTCCGGAGTCTGGACTAGCCGGAGCCGGACAAGGAGGCGTTGGAGACGGAGCAGCACGCGGAGCCGGAGGAGGAGAACGACGACGCGGAGCCGGAACAGGAGGACGACGACGCGGGTGAAGCGGAGCCGGAGGAGGACGATGATTTCCATTATACTCAAACTTAAAGGGCTTTGAGTTTCACGCCACATTTATTTCATTGAGATAAGAGAAAGGAAATTTTAGTGGTCATGCATGCATCTTTTTGTGCTAGCACTCCTATATAAGGGTTGACCGGTCGCTTCCCGCGGACGTGCGCGGGCAATGGAAGAGGAAGGAGAAGGGAAGCGGGCTGTGGAGTACGCCAGTTGCAGCACAAGCTCCAACGAACGTTCATGCCAAACAATGCATAGTAGTATAGTATAGTCCAGCGGAGTATGAATTGGCCTTTAGGTTGCGTGTGGATGACATGGCTGCAACATGTAGGATGCAGTTCGACAGCCTACCGCTCCGCTTTGCACGGTTTGGTCATGCAAGATTTGCATGCACGCTTGTCATGCACGTACTTGTCGAAGGCATGCTCTAAAAAGGGCGACCATGTCCGCTAGTCCGCGTTAGTCCATGCGCTCGGAAAACAACTAATCCCAGTCGCTGTAAATGTCGTGCATGCTTTAATTCTGGGCTAGTGGATGGACGCGAATGTGCTGTACAACGAACCGCCCGCCAGCTCCCTAATCTCTATCTCTACTCTTATAATAATAATAAAATATAAAAAACCGAGTTGGTAATGATGGTGTGCCTGCCATCCTGCTATATAGACTGTCTGATCTATATCTGACGGATAGAAAGCAAACTAAGGCAATTTTGCAAAAAGATACCCGCACCCCTCTCCACATTTGCAAATAAGGCCTTCCCTCGTTCATCTTCGTCTCCCACGAGATAAACAGCTCGTATAAATGCATCTTGATGTTCCGTGCAACGCATGGGCCTCTTGCTAGTCTCAAAGATAAACTGCACTAGTGCGCGCCCGCAGAACATCCTTTCCGAAGGGACTGAAACTACGAGACGAACATGTACCCAGGGATGTACGAACCTGAGTAATGTAGCGCAGTAAGTGAAGTAGAAAGGCACAAATAGTATGAACATGCGTGGCATATAGGCATTTGTCTTACTACCACTAATTTTTGTACGTGCAATGCACGGTGATATTATGATGTACGTGCCTAAGTACTCTACTACTATATTAATTGGAGGCACATATTAGGTTTTATATTTGTTTACGTGTATGGCCCGAGACCTTCCAACTAGACACGTCTTTCTCTCTGGGTCGCACTTTGTATCGTTACATACTACTAGTACTACGTGTGGTCTCCGACCTAGAAGTGGAAGAAGTGGAGAGGCTCTACCACGCAGTTCATGCCCCACTCCTTTCGCTGATGTGTGGGACATCCAGCACGTGCCATTTTTGTCACTCCTTCGTCGTAAGAGTTGAAATGCTAGCTTTCATAAAAAAAATTATAAATCAGCAGTGATACTATACCACGCGGTTTCCTTGCTCCTCGATATCGGAAAGAATACTTCCGTTCGCCGACATGTGGGACGTCGACCATCCTGGTCCACTTGCCATGCACGCAGAACTCCAAGGGAGAGTCACACCGGTCGTCACGCCGCAGTAATAATGACTAATGAGCCGTCAAATCACAGGCCCAACCTTTCCCAATGTAAAGTTGCTCGGACGAAGGAACCATCATGACTTCGTTGAATTCCGCTTCTTGAAGAAAACTACTGTACCGGCAATGCTGCTAGCTACAGTAGTACTGTACTCCAGCGGAGGCCTCCTTTGGTTCATAGGATAGGAATTTTATAGGAATATGAAAATCATAGGAAGTGAGATGACATGCATCTCAATTCCTATAGAGAAAGAGATGTCATTTGATGCATAGGATAGGAATTTTTCCACCCGCGCGGCATCCCGGTGCAAGCAACTGCTTCGCGTTAATGACACCACGGCCATTCGTCCGTCCACCGCCCACATTAATGACACGCGGCTGCCGATGAACCTACTCCGACGCGAGCCGTCCATCCATCTGCCGCGGCTCATTGCCATTCGCCCGCTATATTAACTTCAGCCCCAGCCAAAGCCAAAGACCCACTGTCATTCTCCTCCGGTCCCTTCCTTCTGTCGGCACCACTCCAACCATGGCCTCCTCGTGCTCCAAAGATCTCTTGGACGTACTGTCGCAGGAGCAGACAAAGGACATCGCCGGCTCCGCTCTGGGCGCGCTCCAAAGCTCTCTTGGACGTACTGTCATAGGAGCAGACGAAGGACATCACCGGCTCCCCCCCAGCCGCCCTCCGCCGCCACGACCATGAAGCCGGCGCGCGTGCGCGGGCGCAGCCGGCAGCGAGGAAGAGTAGTACATGATAGGTCACCGCCGCTCTAGTCCCAGGAAGGCCACCGCTCCTCCACTCAGTCGATGCCAAGCTTGGTGGAGTAAACATCGGCGGCTGATTAGCCGCTTGACGGCGATGTGGAGGCAGAAATCTTCAGAACCTTGTGCTCCGGAGGAGGAGGTTATCGAGGCGGAGCTGGACAAAGCCGAGGCGGATGAGGAGGAGGCAAAGGCAATAGCCGGAGCGTCAGTTCTCGGGGCTCATGGCCGGACATGGTGGTCGGGTGCCGGCGATCGTTTAGATTAGGTTTACAGCAGGTTTTAGTATGGTTTGTGCAAAATATGTAATGAATTTCGTCCGGTATATAGGAAAAGTTTTTGAAATGTAATGAATTTCATCCGGTTAATTTGAAATTTGCTTTGTTTGCATGAATTTTGTCCGGTTAGTTCATATAGTTGTCGAAAGGTATGCGGGCAACATTGGATGGCATCCTCTGGCATCAGTGTCCTCGGACAGATGCCGGTGTAAATTTGTGGGTCAGCGTTGGGGATGCCCTAACTAGTATCATGCTATAATCGCTAACAGTGCTCCATTATTTCGCAGGGAACAGTTATCCCTCGATCAAAATCAGATCCGCCGTGTTTCGCACTCCTCCCACGTAAGAGTGGAGACGCTTGCTTACATAAAAATGGAGCAAGTGGACGGCATTGTAGCACGTCATATCACTCAAACCCACTAGGCCAAACTAGCCCGCCTAACGCGCGGGAAAGCCCCGCCCTCGTCATTTTGTTCTGGATTTATATCGATCGATCACACAAAAATGTTACACTTTGCAAGTTCAAAAGCAAAAGGCAGCACACTTAAAGCACGCCTCTCGCATTCGCGTCGCACCCCCGACAGTCCGTCTCGCACGCCGCTCACCAAAGGGGACACGCGTTGTGCTGCATTTTCACTGACATGTGGGACTGCAATTGAATAAACCGTCGATAGCCGAAATCTAATTGCTCGGCGGGTGTCGGCTGAGAAGAGAGAGATGGGGGAGGGAGAAGAGATTGCCCGCTCGCCATGCACGGACTCCAAGAAATATGGTGATAATGTGAGGTGGGCCATGCGGGAGTCTGGACCGCTTCCAAGCCTGCTTCTGACCACCCTGGCCCACCAGAAAACCCCTCCCCCCTCCCGCGCGTGCTCCCCCCCAGGCGCCAGCTGCCCGCATTCATAGCAAGTACAATACTGGGCTATAAGCCCGCTTATGTGGAGGAGAGAGGCATTGAAAAAGTGAAGGAGTGGGCTTTGCAAGAGCCCGTCTCTACAAGTGCTCTTAGGTATAAAAAAACTAATTCTAAAAAGAAGGTATAAAAAAACAATTGTGTCTAAAAAAAGAAGGTAAAAAACATTTGAGAGGAAATAGATAGAGAGAAAGTGAGAAAAAGTTGTAACCTTATAGCCAACCTTATAGTCAACACTATGGTACATGAGGAAGGAGGGAGTTGTGCACATGCCAAGTTCACTGGGCTGCCGTGTTTCACACTCCTCCGTCGTAACAGTGGAGACAATAGCTTTCATAAAAAATAAACAATGAATACTCCTTGCTCGTCCTCGATATCGGAAAGAATATTTTCATTCACCGACATGTGGGACGTCGACCATCCTGGTCCACTTGCCATGCACAAAATTATACTGTAGTGCACCAGACAGTACTGTAGGGGAGAGTCACCCCGGTCGTAGCGCAGGACCAACCTTTCCCACTGTAAGTTGGTCGGATGAAGGAACCATCATCACTTTGTTGAATCCGCTTCTTCAAGAAAAGTTAATGTACCCGCTATACTGCTACCACACGTGAAGACTGGACGGCACTGTAGCACGTCATATCACTGAAACCCACTAGGCCAAACTAGCCCGCCTAGGATTTGTATGTCTCTGTACTGCTATGATTTTGTGTTCTCAAAAAATATCCTTTGTCAATCTAACGACTAGGAGTAGAAAGAAATGGAGGCCTCCTTTGGTTCATAGGATAGGAATTTTATAGGAATAGGAAAATCATAGGAAGTGAGATGACATGCATCTCAATTCCTATAGAGAAATAGATGTTATTTGGTGCATAGGATAGGAATTTTTCCATTGAGTCTAGGCTAATGTTTTTTTCCTCCAAAATGTGAAGGATTGATTCCTATCCTACATAGGAATAGGAATCCATTCCTATAAACCAAAGGGCTTCAAAGGAATTTTTCCTTTGCAAATCCTATCCTATAGAGTTCCTACAAAATTCCTACAAACCAAGGGAGGCCGGAGGGTCTTTCTCTCTCCCTAGATCTCTCTCCATCCCACAACCCCTCTAGCACACGTACACACTCTCTGTAGCCACACTGAAAGTACGACGTCACTACACATTCATGCTTCCAACATAAAAATTACACATTCACGCATGTTACAAGTACGTGCCAATTTTGCTGGCTATTAATGTGAATGTATCCGTGAACCAACTCTTTGAGTTTGATGTGAATTAATGTGTAATTGTGGACTATTGTCTGATCGATCACTAAGCCTATAATTTTAGGAGCTTGGGCTATTGGCCGATCGACGATGGATCAGACCTATAAGCGTACCACGAGCTCATCAGCCCCAACGTTTCTCTTTGGTGAGTGTTTGCAAGTACTATAGCTTGCACAGTAGCTAGCCTACTAACACCAAGAATCAGCAAACAAGCCCTGTTGATATGATAAACAGTTCAAACTTACATCTAAGCATGCCATATATTACATCAAAAGCTGATGAGGATACATCTGTTTCCATAACTCGGAGAGGGTTCGCATGATTCACTGTCAAACAAAAGTAGCAAGTACCGCCGACACAAGACAGTGCACTAGCCCTAAGATGGTTTGATAACACGCATCGTTCTGGTAATTAAACACAATGCAAACTACCTTGAAGGATTAGCGCGACCAACTATTTCTTGTCATCGATCTCTCGGGCAATGACCACAGCACGGACAACGGCATGGGAATCGATCTCTGGGGCGATGTCCATAGGACGGACCGCGACATCAGAATCGATCTCTGCGGCGATGTCCATAGGACGGACAGCGGCATGGGAATCGATCTCCGGGGCGATGTCCACAGGACGGACCGTGACATCGAAAACGATCTCTGGGGCGATGTCCACAGGACGGACCGCGACATCAGAATCATCAAGGACGTCCACCGGCACCTGCACAACCCTAACATATTAGCAAGCACATTGCAAATAATCAAAAACCAAAACTATGGTAAGCCATTTTTTTTACCTTGTGCAGCTCACCGGGGGATCCCATCCCTCCGGGGGCCATCGCCTTGCCAGGGAAAAACTGCTTCTCAACAGCGACTATCTCCTCAAACTCGGCCTTGAGCCTCTCATAGGTGGCCATTAGAGTTTCTGGGGTAGGCACGGTGGGGCCCTTGCTGTTCTTGCAGCTTTCTTTGAGGAGTTCGTCCGCCAACATCGTCAACTCTTTGGCCAGTGCTTGTTTCTTGGAGTTCTTCGTCTCCATGGGTTGGCCTGCCAACATGGCCAACTCGTTGGTCGGTGCTCGCTTCCTGGAGATCTCTGTCTCGAGTGGGTTGTCCACCGGCAACTCTTTGCCTAGTGCTCCAGGATCCATCAATAAACTGACAAACAAAAAGCAATCGAAAGGAAACCACAATCGCAATGAAAACGGGAAAAGAATATGCAGTGAGAATCGGTCGGTGCTTCGCAAAAAGAAGATTCTTGGAATGAAAATATAGTAGCATCACTGATTCGCCCACCTTTCCTTCGTCGGTACAGAAGAAAAATGGCAGAAGTGAGTAGCCTGGAGTGAGGGTTTCTTCAAGATAGGGGAGAAAGGGCTTCAATGAGCGTTCCAGTAAAATGATGGTTGCTTCGTCCAGTCCAACTTCGAGGCCACTTTACCATTGCTGGTAAAGGTGTGGGTTTTGTGATATGACGGGTCATGGCGGCCACACCGGGGTGACTGGTGAGTCTCGACTGTAGCACCTCGCTGTGATTTGGTGGATGGCACGCGGGCCCGGATGCTTGATGTCCTGCATGTAATAGAGCGGCTAGTCATATAGTAGTTTGCACGATAGACGAGGAGCTCCGTCCTGGTTTATTGGTCCCTATGATAATCTGTGCCAAATTTTGACTATAAATTTAACTAACCAAATGTTCATGCATGTCACAAAAAAATACGTCATTGAAAACTATGTTCAAATACGAATCCAAGAATATAACTTTTGTTAACATTCACTAACATTTTGTTAGTTAAATCTTTGGTCAAAATTTAGCACAAACTACAAAGGGGCCCAATAAAGATTGTACTCTCACATTTTGTTTTGAGGATACTCCCACATAGAAAATATAAATAATAATGCATGTTGGTGCAACCCATGTTTCCGATAATTTTAGCCGTGGGCTTGTTCACAATTTTTATGAGGCGATGGTTGTTCACTTAATGGAGGGTCTAGTACCAGACTTGAACGATACAAAGTGCGACCTGGCACACCATTAGGGCTGGAACAAAAGCTCGTAGCTCGCGAGCAATGATCCCTTGATAGTTTGGCTTATTATCCTCGTGGGTCGCTTCTTAATGAACAAAGCCAATCATCAAGTTATTAAGGAGCTTAACGAACTAGCTAACAAGTTTCACGCTAAGTTCGTTAGTAACAACACAACACATGTCTCATCTTACGTGAATTTTCTTTTAACAAGCTTCGAACGAACCGAGCCGAGCAGCTCGTTAATCCACCCCTGTAACACCACTTGGAATAAGTGGGTAGCTATCTCAAAAAACAATCAACAACTTAAAAAAACTGGTGACCTGGCACATACACAATTTTAAACGATTGTTTTGATGGAGTGAAAAAAGAAAACTACCCCACTATATGTATATATATAGGCAGGAGCCTCCATGCTTGCTTGCTAGGGTTGCTCTATTCACACACTCTCATCCTCTCCAGATCTAAACAAGATAGCGGTGGTAACATTGTCTTTCTATCCTCACTGCTGGTTACAGATCCGGACACATCCCCCTCCGCCGGTGAAGGGGAGGACGAGCAGCGTTTAGGCCGTCGTCGACAGCGAGGGAGGAGACCCACTGCCGGTCGCACCGTTATCTCTGGCCGTGAGCCGGCGCGGGAGGTCCTCCGATCCCTTTGTCGCTGCCCTAGTGTGGGCAGATCCGGCCTCCCACCGCCCACCTATCCACACCCCGACGACCTTCAGGTATATCTTCCTTCGAAACCGGCCTAGCTCTAATTCCCCAGCTCGCTACGTCGCTGCATGTGCATCATTTTCTACCTCTCAGCCCCCCTCGTAGATAGGCTCGATTGGATGGTCCAACATCACCTAATTTTTTTCTATTGTTAGAGGTAAAGCTACTTCATGGAGTCGAATCTTGTACTTGGTTCAAACAAGAAATAAAGGGGGAAATTTTAGTATGTACATCGGACTTGGTACAAACAGGAAAGAAAGGGGGTGAAAGTAGTACAGACTGGTCATCCAACCGGTCTCTTGGTTGAAAAGGGAAATATAGGGGAAATGTTGTACATAGTGGTATGACCAGGACTAGATTTGCTATCCACACATAGGAATAGGTGGCTAGAGTGAACAAAAATGGGACCAGCCCAGATATGTTTCTTGGATGTTTGTTTCTCGGGGCAGCAAACTCTGAATCACCACTTTATGCCCCAGTTTAGGTACATGGTGCTGGACTGCTGGTGCACCCACTGTACCATGCCCTTATAGCAAATATTTAGCTGTTCTTAATCTAATGCCCCTGGTAAAATGAAGCCATGCCACTGTTATAAGCCATGACAAGTTTAACCAATTGTTTTTGCCAGTAATTGTTTGAGACTCTGACTGTTTCCTCTGTAGCTTTTTGTGCAAACAGGGGTATCCATTTCACCTCGTTGCTATTGCGACCTTTTGGTGCACTGCACAAAACACTTCTTAAAAGAAGTGACTTTTGTGCTATTTAACTGGAATGTCAGAATGTCAAAATGGAACCGTTGGTTCATTTCGGTGGAACTGCACAAAGGGAGATCTGTGTTCCAATCTTCATCCTCCATATTGGCACCATAACCTTCCTTTAGGTAAGAATGATATTTAATGCATGTGTTGTTCACCTTTATTTTGCGACTGCCATGAGAAAATAATGCTATTGTTTACTAGTACACTTGTACTCCCTCACTGACAAAACCAAGTCTGAAATAGAAGGCCAATCATGTACTTGGTTTCACCAACTGGTGAGGAGAAAGAGAAACAGAGCATGAAGAGGAAGACGAAGAAGAAGAAGAAGAAGGAGGAAATGAAGAAGATCACATGATGGTACCGTCCTATGTTATCCTGACATCTTGCTAGTGGTATTGTATTGCTGTGTTGCTACTAGTCTTAATTTACTTGGAAGACAGCAAGATGCATTTGTATGAGTAGTTTATCTTGTGAGAGAAAAGGATGAATGAGGGAAGGCCTTATTTGCAAATGTGGAGAGGGGTGTGGGTATCTTTTTGCAAAATTGCCATAGTTTCCTTCCTATCCATCAGATATAAATTGGACGGCCTATATTGCAGGATGGCAGGCACACCATCATCACCAACTCTGTTTTTTATAAGAGTAGGTAGATAGAGAAATGCAACAGAGTACTACTTGGCTTGACGACACATCATACTAATTAACTAGATTCTGGATGCATGTGTGACCCAGCTCTACACAATCAACAGTGCCAAGGTGATATTGCTGAAGCTGAGGCCTCAGTCGAGGCCATTCAAGGGCTCCGGCAAAGTCTCCCTTACATGTGAGACGATCCTCCATGAGCCCTTCCACTTCTGTTGTCTCTCCTGCAAGGTCACTTAATTAATTAGGAGTACTTAAGTAGCACTAATTAATTGTTGCCTAATTTTCCTGTCGGAGTTAAACAAATCTTTAGTAGCACCCTATGATGAATCATGTACGTGTGTATGTGTGTCTGTGGAGGTGAACCATGTGGTGGAGCAGGGAGGGAATCTTGGTAGTGTCATGACATAATAATGCTATTGTTTTGCATGTTAATTTATTGCCACTGGTTCAATGAGGCAATGTTTTGCGTATTGTCCATCATGAATTTGATGCTACTGTTAAAGTAATATGCTAAAAGTAATATGCTAAGTAAAGGGGGTGAAAGTAATATGCTAATGTCTTTCTATCCTTTCTCACTAAGCTAATGAATGTTTCACCTTGTTCCTACTTATGCAAATAGGGATCATGTTGTGCCAATCGTACATTTTAGTGGAACTGCACAAGAGAATACAATGAACTATATCCCAGCCAGTGCTTTAACTCTGCTGGAAGTTCTTGATAATCTTTCGATATAATCTCACCACTGGTAAACAAGAGTGATGTCAACCATACATTTGAAGTGCACAAAAATATATACTATTGAATGATTCCAGTGAGTGCTTTATCATCTCTTCTGGGACTACTTGAATAAGCTTCTTGCTCAGATTGGTACCGGCCTAAGGCCTTCATCCATATTAGTTTGCTGTCATCTCTATTTGTATCGTGCTACTGTGTTGCTACTGCCATGCGGAACTCATTTATCTTTGCATGTTAAAGTTTTGCAACTTATGATACATGACAATGTTTTGAGTGTTGAGCTAATTGGCACTGATTAAATAAACTAATACCTCTCTTTAAGCAAGACTACTATGTTGCTAACTTTACCCATTAAGATAATGAGGGTGCTTCTATTTGTTAGTGTATGTTTCATCAACTAGTCCCACTATTACAGTAATCTCACTCTCTCAATATATGTGCCAACAGGGATGCTCGATTTTGGTGGAACTGCACAAAAACTTTGGGTGCTTCATTGCCTCGACTGCATCCTTCCTTTCCTGTCAGTCGCTTATCTTGGCTTCCAGTCAAAGGAAATAGTAATTGATATGCTTCCTCACATAGGTTGGTACCGGTCTTTATCCTGATTATTGTGCTTGTCATATGTATTGGTAATTTGGTATTGTGCTACTGTTTGCCGATTTCATAAAGGAGTAACTTGGAGCCTGAACTCGCAGGCAAATCATTACATTGGACGATTTCAGTAGAACTGCACAAAAAGATCAGATGGACAGATACTTATGCTGCTGCTATGTACTCCAAAGTTCACTCAGACAAGCATCGATGTTGACAAGAAGAAGTGCCAGAGTGAACGCCAACAATATTGCTTGGCGCATAGCCCAGAAAAATGCAGTCCAGTCTTTGGTCCCTGTCGTGGTTCTAAGTCTGACAGTAGAATAGGGGGTAGGTATGAGGAGGCAAGATCCTAGCTACGGTGAGGTTGTGCACGCA
Organism: Thinopyrum elongatum; assembly: GCA_011799875.1. Lineage (NCBI taxonomy): Eukaryota > Viridiplantae > Streptophyta > Magnoliopsida > Poales > Poaceae > Thinopyrum > Thinopyrum elongatum. Next base: position 106,919,432 of record CM022300.1, on the reverse strand, counting down.
AGATTTATGAGTTCAGGCCCTTCTCAGAGGAAGTAACAGCCCTACGTCTCGGTGCCCGGGGGCTCGGTCGATTGGATTATGCGTGAAGTTACAGGGGTCCGAACCCTTGTGCCAGTGGAGGGGGTGGCTTATATAGAGTGCGCCAGGACCCCAGCCAGCCCACGTTACGAGGGGTTCAATGTACATAAAGATAGGACATTACTGATAACGCCAGCAATAAAGGCAAATAAATGATCATTAAGACTACGGAGTGAACGCCAGACCATTGCCATTCTGAGTGACTTTAGACCTTCTATCTTCTGAGTGATTTCTGATGTGGTCGAGTGAGTACACTCCGGTCGAATGGAATTGGGCTTTCCGAGTGGAATGCTTCTGGTCGAGTGGATGATATTATCCTTTGAATATTCCTGACTTTAAGATAATGTCCTTGGGAAGGGTGTCTAGGTCAGGCCTATTACCCTACCCCAGGTACATGTCATCGTCATTAGCCCCCGAATGGTTCAGGGTTCAAGTGAAAAAGGAGTTGAAGACGGTTCCGACCCAGTTTTCACGCTTCGGGAGCGTTTTGCCTGGATTAATGAACCACGTAACGACTTCGACTTCATTTTCAGTCGCCTTGATCCATTCCTAAATTGCCGAGTGAATTTCATTGATAAGCTTCAATTGTGGACATGGTATGAGATCTTTGGCGCGATTGACCGCACTGTCGTTCCCTGATCTCACGGGATTCGAAATTTGGAGAAGCGCGCGGGACGGGGAGGCCCGCAGTAAACGGAACAGATTTGGCTGGGACGCCTCGATCCTCGTGCCACCTTTCTCGCCACGTATCGAGCACGCGATTGTGGCAGGATTCGATGGGATTGCTTGGGCCCACGAGTCAGTCACTCGGTAACAAGCCCATATAAGGCGTCCAGGCCGATGCGTCTGGCACTGTGCTCTTCATCCTCTTCCTCTTCCCCTGTTTCTCCACCGCATTCACCACCACCTTCAACGCCGCCGCCCCGTCCAAGCGCAGCCTGCTGCGATGGGGAAGGAGAAAACGGCGGCCCTGGAGCGTGCGAAGAAGGCGACGGCGGCAGCGACGGGCAAGAAGACGAGTCGGGGCGGGTCGTCGTCTAGGTCCGGCCTGCCGCTCGGCTGGATCCAGGGCGACTGGATCAGATCCACGATCCGGAAGGAAGACATGGAGGATCTGGTCGAAGGGGGCTTGATTCCCCACCAGTCCTGGCGATTGCCGGGGAACGAGACCGAGCCGCAGCCGCAAGAGGGTGAGTGCGTCCTCCTCGCGACTCATGTCGACCGCGGTTTCTCCTTGCCTCCCCATCCCTTTTTCCGGGCTTTCTTGAATTTCTTTGGAGCCCAACTTCATCACTTTTCCCCCAACACCATCACCTATCTTGCTGCATTTGTTTCCCTGTGTGAGAATTTCTTGGGCTGTCGACCACACTGGGGTATTTTCAAACATATATTCACATGTCGCTCCCAAGCCGTAAAGAAGTCCAATCCGAGTGATGAGAGAACACACGTGATCCAGATGTGCGGGGGTCTGGGAATTCAGATGAGGGGTAGGAGCACATTTTTGGCTATGACGCTTCCTGATTCAGTTAGAGGGTGGCAGTCGACCTGGTTCTATTGCAAAGACCAGCCGACTCCTGGTCAGTCGACTGGGCTTCCTCCCTTTTCCATGAATCGAGTCCAGCCGCCCTCTACTTTGAAAGTGAACCCAGAGGAGAAAGCAGAAGTGAATATGTTAGTTGAACGAGTAGTCCAGTTGGTCCGCGATGGGGTGACTGGTATGGACTTGCTTGAAATATTTCTCAGTCGACGCATCCAGCCACTCCAGGCTCGTGATCATCCTATGTGGATGTACTCGGGTATTGATGACACTACCCGGATCCACCCGGAGGAGGTCACCGGGGAGGTAGTGGAGCAGTGGCTGCAAGGCATGACTGGTAACAAAGATAACCCCAGGGGGTCCAAGAGGGTCCCGCCATTCGACGAGACTAACGAACCGGATAAGGTACAATCTTCAGTGCCGAATGCCCTTTGCTCTGATTTCTTATTTAGGCTTCAATCCGATTGATATTTGTATAATTCTTTGCTCTGCAGATATATACTGAGATGTACTCGATGCCCAACGGGGAGCAGATCCAGGAAGGAGATGATGAGGACATGACTACCTTGGATACGACCAAAAATATTGCATACATGTATATTTGTGAGGTGATTTCTAATGCAAACTATGCAACAATTTATTTTTGTCATCCAAGACAAAAATACTTCACAAACTTTTGTGCCATGTCTAATTGCAGGTGTATGGGAGATTTGTACAATCCACATATGAACATAAGGGAAAAAGAGAAGTTTATGTGCTGTTCAAAAAGTCCTCTCACGTCACTTTTGGGCCAAGAGAAGATAGAGTCCAAGTCTCTCACGTTCTGGATTCAGATTCGGACTGCACAGACATACCTGACTCAAAACGCCAAGAACTATTTCATACGGACTCCGAATTGGGTGATTCTTTTTTTGTTGGAAAGTAGATTTCGTGCTCTTTCTAACCCAATTGGTTTCACCTTCAAATTCATCTGGAGCGTTGAGTTGTCGTTGAAACAATCTGACGCTGTAGCAGAATCCGAGTCAAACTACAAGTCCAAAGGTGTTGCATCACCTCCACTTGGGCCCATTGGCCTTGTACGACCTAGGGTTAGTTTTAGGCTGCCTTGGGACGTCCTCCCACCTCCTTGGCCGCCACCCCTTGCTCCTATATAAGTAGATCCATCTAGTAGCTTTTTGCTTGGGATTTGTTTAGTTAAAAGTTAGCCATTGCAACTTCGTGTACTTCGTTTGTGTCCAACGACCAGACCAAGACCGCTTTTGGATCCCCACCATTATCAATACTTCATTTATATTGACAATATTCAGATTGCATTATCATATTCTTGCTTGTTCTTCGATTGCGTGCAGGAATAGACCTTCGTGGTCAGGCTGATCGTGCTTCCAGCATCGTCAGTAACCTCAGGAGATTGGTTTAGCGATTGCTAAGGCGCAACGTCATGCATGTTTATAGTCAGATCGTCAAAGTCGGCTCCACCAAATCGATAGTTACCATCTCATCGAAAGATCGGGACACCCCCGCCTCTATTAAGTGGTATCAGTTTTCAGGTTGCTCGGTGAGAATTTCCAGTTTTCCCTAGATTAGATTTATTTTCTTACCTATTGTTCAAGAAAAAGCCACGAAAAAAAGTTAGATCTATTCATCCTTTGTCCAAGCCAGTCTGAGCCTTTGCAATTTTCTTTTCATTGTTTGCATTATTGAATTATCGGTTGCATCGTCGTGTTCAGTTGCTGGTCTTAGTATCTAGTTCGTTTAGAGTTTCGAGTTCTGTTCACATTAGTCACGCCGCCGCTGCATCGTTATTCCTTCCACTGTCCACCATCCCATTCATCAATTTCCACATCGTGCTACCCACTGTTCATTGTCATAATCATAGTTGAGGTCGTTCACAACTGTGCTTGATCCAATCTACATCTTATCTAGTTTGTTTTGGAAAGAGGGAGAGAGAAAAAAGAGAGAAAAAAAAGTTAGAGAAAAAAAAGAGAGAAAGAAAAAGAAAAAAGTGTGAGAAAAAAAAGAGAGAAGAAAAATAAAATAAAATTCGGATCTATCTAGACTCAATCTCGTAGCTGAATTCGGATTGGAATCTGTTTTGCGCAGTGTTCAGTAAAACAGGCATATCTTTTTCATACGAAGTCTGTTTTGGCTCCGTGAGTACTCAAATTAAAGCTAGCGACGAGCCGCATCAAAATAGTTGCAGAAGTTAGTTCAATATTTGACACCTCAAAATCGGCTTCTAAATAGGTCTTTTTGCCCTCCGAAGTTCGTGAACACAGCTTGTTCCAGTTTTTCAGGCCAGTTTTAGAATTTTTTGACTCCTCATATCAACTCGGAATTGAGTGATTCTTTTTGCATTTGAAAGCTTGAGTCAGTGCCATTCTTGAGAAAAATTATCATAAAATTGGCACAAACTTTTATAGAATAAAGTTGGAGAGAGAATTATTGGTATATGCTACTTGGTAGTTATTTCTCATCATTATCTTTACTGCCATTGTGATCTTCACTTATATTTTGCTGTCCAGAGCTACTTCATATCCTTTATTGATGCTAGTTGTGCTACGCCGTGACCTCATTAGTGTTCTAGGCTCGCGTCTCTAGTCCGGTCTAGCCTAGGACCAGCACAGTACCGTCGTTGAGCGTTTATTCAACATTGCATCTCTGAATTGATTATTGCTAATCTTTTGCTACCAAATATTTAAACCTTCCAAGCTCCACATATTTCCACATCGTGTATACGTACGTTCTCCTGGCAATCGTTTTACTCAATCTTCGGAGTTATTTGACACCGCTGGTTGCCTGTCACCACTTGCTGCATGGTAAGAACTTGTAAGATATTGATATTTGCTACACTGTGAGCGTTTTACCACCACATCCTAGTAGTTCATAGGAACATTATTCTTGGATTTTGTTTCTTGTTTTCTACTAACTATGGCAGGTTCCAGAGTTGTTAGTTCTTGGGCTTCATCGATCGTGGGAGATTTGCCATCACCTAAGAAAATACAACAACCGCCACAAGAGGAGCAATTACATCAAAATGCACATAATCAGGTTAAAGTTTCCATGCCACCATTTACTGGTCGTTTTAGGCCTGATTTATATATTGAATGGGAGTATGAAATAAATGATATATTTACTTCCCATAATTTTGATGAGCGTGGAAAATTTCAAGCTGCGGTTAGTACTTTTAGTAGCTTTGCTTTAGTTTGGTGGAGTGAATATTGTCGGTTAAACCCTGATCTTATACCTACTACTTGGGATGATTTAAAACTTGTCATGAGAGATAGATTCGTTGATGTTTATTATACTCGTGGCATGATTAAAAAATTACAACATTTAAAACAAGGCACTGACACGGTAACAAAATACTATGATGATTTACAAACTACATTATTGCACTCATTTTTAGAAGAAAGTGAAGAAGATTTTATGGATAGATTTTGGGGAGGATTAAACTATGATATTCAAGAGATTCTAATTCATGAAGAGTGTTATCCTATGGACCATTTGTTTCGTCTTGCTTGCAAAGCTGAACAGGAAATAAAACGACGTGTTGGCCACAAGGAGAACAAGCGCACGGTGCACATTCCAAGTGTTGATACAGATGTTTCTTCAACTACTAGGCGTACTATGACAACCACATCCATTGTTGCGAGGACTACATCATCTCTATCATGTGACACATCACCTCCAAGAGTGCCTACATCGTCTGAGTTGATCATAAGAGGTAATGACAAAGGTACAGATTTTCAACTTTCACATGAGAATGATGCATGCCTAGTTAACTTGAATACATCATGTGTTGTGTTACCTATTGATTTGAGCACACCAGCTATTTTAGAGAATTGTGTTACTGTCATGAATGCGTCATGTGATCAAAGAGTTGAAGTATCAACAATTTTGAGTGCACCCAATGAATTAACTGTTGATGCAAAAGAAACAATGTTTAATCATTTTGATATGACTTCTAATCTTGGTGATGATTGTGTCAAATGACTTATTGCATGTTTGCTTATTTAAGCATGTTGTAGCATGTAAATTTGATGCAAGTAAGGTTTATTCACCAATGTTGGGATGGTTTAATGATGAACATTGTCAATCCTTTGATATGAATAAGAGCTTCACTTATATGTGCAAATTGAGTTGCAATATTTTTATGTCTTCTAATACTTGTGATAGTATTTTGGCTTTAGATTTTATGAACTATGAAGGTTACTCATGTATACATGTGTCATATATGCAAAAACTAAGGGAAGTAAAACTGGATGACATATACATATACAACATGTACACCTTGTCTCTTTTGTTAGCCACATTTCAGCTTAAGCAACGCCGAGGACGGCTTTGTTTTCAAGAAGGGGAGGATGATGAGGACATGACTACCTTGGATACGACCAAAAATATTGCATACATGTATATTTGTGAGGTGATTTCTAATGCAAACTATGCAACAATTTATTTATGTCATCCAAGACAAAAATACTTCACAAACTTTTGTGCCATGTCTAATTGCAGGTGTATGGGAGATTTGTACAATCCACATATGAACATAAGGGAAAAAGAGAAGTTTATGTGCTGTTCAAAAAGTCCTCTCACGTCACTTTTGGGCCAAGAGAAGATAGAGTCCAAGTCTCTCACGTTCTGGATTCAGATTCGGACTGCACAGACATACCTGACTCAAAACGCCAAGAACTATTTCATACGGACTCCGAATTGGGTGATTCTTTTTTTGTTGGAAAGTAGATTTCGTGCTCTTTCTAACCCAATTGGTTTCACCTTCAAATTCATCCGGAGCGTTGAGTTGTCGTCGAAACAATCTGACGCTGTAGCAGAATCCGAGTCAAACTACAAGTCCAAAGGTGTTGCATCACCTCCACTTGGGCCCATTGGCCTTATACGACCTAGGGTTAGTTTTAGGCTGCCTTGGGACGTCCTCCCACCTCCTTGGCCTCCACCCCTTGCTCTTATATAAGTAGATCCATCTAGTAGCTTTTTGCTTGGGATTTGTTTAGTTAAAAGTTAGCCATTGCAACTTCGTGTACTTTGTTTGTGTCCAACGACCAGACCAAGACCGCTTTCGGATCCCCACCATTATCAATACTTCATCTATATTGGCAATATTCAGATTGCATTATCATATTCTTGCTTGTTCTTCGATTGCGTGCAGGAATATACCTTCGTGGTCAGGCTGATCGTGCTTCCAGCATCGTCAGTAACCTTAGGAGATTGGTTTAGCGATTGCTAAGGCGCAACATCGTGCATGTTTATAGTCAGATCGTCAAAGTCGGCTCCACCAAATCGATAGTTACCATCTCATCGAAAGATCGGGACACCCCCGCCTCTATTAGGAGAGGAGAGCGGAGGCAACAGCGGCGACTGGAACTCTGATGATGAGAGTGATGAAGAGTGCGAAGACTCGAGCAGTGATGAGGAGGTCGATTCTCCACCTCGCGTGGAAAAGCGTTCCAAGCAGAAGCACGACCCAGCAAGTATCCGGGGTAAAGTGGCGGCACCGACTGGACAAACTTTGAAGCGCACTCGGACATCTTCTCCGGTGCCGACTAAGAAGGCTCCGAAGCAGCACAAGACTGCGCCGTCAAAGCCACTGAAGGCCTTGCCCAAGATCAAGGTTGATGTTCCCGTCGCCTCTGCGTAAGTGCTTCGTTTTCACCCTTTGCTCCAAGAATCTTATATCAGTTGTCGACCCATTCCTTTGCTTGACCGAGTGAACCTTGGAATTTGCAGTGCTGCTACCTCTGGGACCTCTGCTTACAAAGATGATGATGATGAGGAGATGGAGGACACGGTCACATCCAAAGCGGGTATGACTCCTGTTATCTTGTCTTTTCTTTGCTAGCCAATTCTACAGTTGACTGAACTCTTGTGGTCGATTCTTTTGCAACTCTGCAAAATGTTATTGAACTTCAAGACGACGATGAAGATGAGCTACAGAAGCTCGTGGGAAGGAGGAGCAGGACCTCGGGCAAAAAGGTACCAGCTAGCAAGACGCCTCAATCGACGCCGGCGACGGAACCAGCTATCCAGCAATCCGGGGACTTCAACCGTGCTTCTGTTACTTTTGCGAATCCCTTGTCGAGTGGTCGTCCTTCAACGTTGACTGCACATGCCCCTGCTTCATCTGTGCAACTTCATGCCTCAAGCTCTCAAGCTATTGCAACTGATCCACCGTCTCCACTTTTCACCGCCCATCACGTCCCAGAGGACCAAGTGAGTGTTGCCAAGGAAGCCATACGCTAGGCAGGCATTATGATGGAGCAGATGAAAGTGGTGCGCGAAGCCAGTCAAGCTGCCTATGATGCCAGCTCAGCACTTCAGGCCAATGTCCAGGTTAGCTTACTTCCGACTGAACTCCATCTTGACGCTTGTTCTGTTAGGATATGATATTTAGAAACTGCTGCTTTATCCGCAAGACGTCCGTGGATGAGCGTTTTGGAACCTTAATTGCACACCCATTGTCAGTCTGTACACCCACTGGGTGTTTTAATTTCTGTTGAGTAGTTTTTCCACTTGAGTCGGCTAGGTTGTGTCGATTGAATCTCTGAACCAGTGGGGGCATGCTAAGTGCACCCACTGGGTGTAGTCCCCGAGACCGCCATCGAATGTTTGATTCGGCGGGGGTCTTTGAACAGAACTTTTCCACTCGGTCTGGGCAGATCATGTCGAGTGGAACCTTTACCAGTGGGGGCACGCTGAGTGCACCCACTGGGTGTAGTCCCCGAGACCGTAGTCGACTGCGGGCAGTCGGCTATGGTCTGAGTTTTTTTTTTTGACTGGACGGACCAAGTCAATTGAAAAAGTCAAACCAGTGGGGGCACGCTGAGTGCACCCACTGGGTGTAGTCCCCGAGACTATTGTCGAATGTTTGATTCGGCAGTAGTCTTAGAACTATTTGAACTTGCTACTTTATTGCTCGGAAGCAACCAATCTTTGTGTCTGCCGACTGACTATCTTCTGAACACAGAAATCTTGTGATCTTGGAGCCCGGTTCGCTGACTTGGAGCAGAAGCAAATCCAGCTCAATCTTGATCTGGAGTTGGCTCAGAATAACTTGCAGAAGGCTAAGGATGACGCTGCTGGTAAGGAAAGCTTGTCGACTGGTTCTCTTGCCATCTTTTCTCCTCCTTTTTCTAATTCGAATGTTATTCTTTCTAGAAACAATGAGACAGGCTTTGGAGAAGAAGGACCTTGACCTTGCGGCTGCGAAGAAAACCGCAGAAGAAAAAATGGCACTTCCTGACCAAAAGATGGCCTTAGTCGGAAAGTTGGAGGAAGAGAACACCAAGCTGAAGGCTGCTCTTGATGAAGCCAACAAAGAGGTAACTCGACTGAAGAAGGATAAAGGGACCCTGACCGACAAAGTGGAAGACATCACCCACAAGAGGGACGAGCTAGAGAATTATCTGGGAGGACTCGCCAAAAAATTATTCCTCATGCTTGAAGGTACTTTTCTCTGTCCGATTGATTTGCTTTCGCTGACTCATCATACTACTGTCGACTCATTATTTCTCTGTGAGTGCAGAATTCTGTCAAAACTTCGAGGAAGAGACTGGGCGAGTCGAGACGAGCTTGGACCCCATCAACTCCCCTGTTAAAGATGAAGCTGCCATGAACGTGCTCCGACTGGAGTCTCGCCTTGCCAGCGCCATGGATTACCTTGCTCGACTGAAGGTTGCGGTGTCGCAGATCGACACAGCGCTCTAGCCAAGGGAAACGCTCCAAAATTACCTCGAGTCTTTGATGACTCGACTCAATGAGATTCCTGGTCGAGTGCAGGAATGGAAGAAGTCCTCTGCTCGATGCGGTGCTGACGTAGCTCTGTCCCTGGTTCGTGTTCATTGCAAGGAAGCCAGAGAGGAGAAGCTAGCAGCAATCAAGGTTGCCAATACCAAGAAAGGCCAATACCAAGAAACTTGACTTCCAGTCCTTCATGGAGACTTTTATTGTTGCTGCTACTCGAATTGCAGATGGAATCGACCTGGATGAGTTCGTCGAGCCTACCAGCCCTCCTGCGGAGTGAACAAAACTTTTATGATCCGATTCAATTTGCCTCGGTATGCCGAGTGATTTTGTAACCGTTAAACTCCTTTGGGCCTGATGCCCGAGTACTTTAATCTGCGGTCCGGAATCTCATGGGATTCGTCCGAACTTAGTTTTCCCTTAAATATGCTTGTTTTTATTTCCGAGTGGAACTTGTATCTTCACTCGGAACAGACTTTTGTTCTTGTGATGCAATTCTGAGGAGAGGAACGTGGACGACCTGCACCTCATCATCCTTGCAGATCAGGATGGGGCACACATTGTACTTGTGGCGTAGCTCCGAAGAGAAGGTCGCAGTCGACCTGCACCTCGTCGTCCTTGCGGATCAGGATGGAGTGTGTTTTAAACTTAGGCGAGTACAGGACCACAACTAAGCCCCCGAGTGAGAGGGTTGCTCATCACTCGGTAGGATTTTACAAACTTAGGCGAGTACAGGACTGCAGCTAAGCCTCCGAGTGAGAGGGTTGTTCATCACTCGGTAGGATTTTACAAACTTAGGTGAGTACAGGACTGCAGCTAAGCCCCCGAGTGAGAGGGTTGCTCATCACTCGGTAGGATTTTACAAACTTAGGCGAGTACAGGACTGCAGCTAAGCCCCCGAGTGAGAGGGTTGTTCATCACTCGGTAGGATTTTTTAAACTTAGGCGAGTACAGGACTGCAACTAAGCCTCCGAGTGAGAGGGTTGCTCATCACTCGGTAGGATTTTACAAACTTAGGCGAGTACAGGACTGCAGCTAAGCCTCCGAGTGAGAGGGTTGCTCATCACTCGGTAGGATTTTTTTTTAAACTTAGGCGAGTACAGGACTGCAGCTAAGCCCCCGGGTGAGAGGGTTGCTCATCACTCGGTAGGATTTTTTTTTTAAACTTAGGCGAATCGGATTCGTGGCTAAGCCACCCACTGGGGGATTTTGGACACGTGTATTAGTAACAACAATCATTTAGGGGACTGTAAAACCATGTCTTTGATAAACGAACTGACAGGTACTCCTTATTACATCTCATCAGTCTGAACACTTAAGTATAAAAACGGTGGAGTAGCTCCGCATTCCAAGTGCGTGGCTCGTCTTTATTATGCTCCACATTGTAGAGGTGATACGCTCCGTTGTGGAGCACCTTGGTGATGATGAAGGGACCTTCCCAAGCGGGGGCAAGTTTGTGAGGCCGTTGCTGGTCCACTCGGAGCACAAGGTCCCCTTCCTGAAATGCTCGACCCTTCACATTTCTGGCATATAATCGACGAAGGTCTTGCTGATAAATGGTTGATCGGATCAAGGCCATCTCTCTTTCTTCTTCCAGAAGATCAACAGCGTCTTCTCGAGCCCGTTCTGCTTCGGCTTCTGAAAAAAGTTCTACTCGGGGTGCATTGTGAAGCAAGTCACTCGGCAGCACAGCCTCAGCCCCATAGACCATGAAGAAGGGGGTTCGACCGGTCGACCGATTTGGTGTTGTTCTTAATCCCCCAAAGGACTGACGGTAACTCATCTACCCAAGCGCCGGCTGCATGCTTGAGGTCGTGCATCAATCGAGGTTTCAACCCTTTGAGAATCAAACCGTTCGCTCTTTCTGCTTGTCCATTCGACTGAGGGTGGGCGACTGAAGCATAGTCAACCCGAGTACCTTGGGAAGCGCAGAAAGCTCAGAACTCATCTGAATCAAAGTTTGACCCATTATTCGTGATGATGCTGTGCGGAACTCCATATCTAAACGTTAACCCTCTGATGAAGCTAACAGCAGTACTTGCTTCCAGGCTTTTGATAGGTTTAGCTTCAATCCATTTAGTGAACTTGTCGACTGCTACAAGCACATGGGTGAAGCCACTCCTGCTAGTCCTCAGAGGTCCTACCATATCTAATCCCCAAACAGCGAATGGCCAGACGAGTGGAATGGTTTTCAAGGCTGAAGTGGGTTTGTGGGACATGTTGGAGTAGAACTGACAGCCCTTACACTTGTCGATTATTTCCTTTGCCATCTCATTTGCCCGTGGCCAATAAAACCCTGCTCGATATGCTTTGGCCACGATGTCCCGAGAAGACGCATGGTGACCACAGGTTCTCGAGTGGATATCATTGAGGATCATTCGGCCTTCTTCTAGAGTGATGCATTTCTGAACGACCCCAGTAACACTCTCTCTATAGAGTTGTCCACCCATTACTGTGAAGGCTTTGGATCGACGGACAACCTGGCGAGCCTCTTCTTCATCCTCTGGAAGCTCTTTCCTGAGAATATATGCGATATACGGCACTGTCCAATCGGGAATAACAATCAAAACCTCCATGATTAAGTCGACCACAGCTGGGATTTCAACTTCAGTCGGATCAGTGGAACTTTTAGGCTGTGGGGGCTCTTCAGTGAAGGGATCTTCTTGAACTGAAGGTGCGTGAATATGCTCCAAAAACACATTGCTGGGAATAGGCTCTCGCTTGGAACCTATTTTCGCCAAGTCATCCGCTGCTTGATTCTTCAGTCGGGGTATATGGTGGAGCTTTTAGGCTGTGGGGGCTCTTCAGTGAAGGGATCTTCTTGAACTGGAGGTGCGTGAATATGCTCCAAAAACACATTGCTGGGAATAGGCTCCCGCTTGGAACCTATTTTCGCCAAGTCATCCGCTGCTTGATTCTTCAGTCGGGGTATATGGTGGAGCTCCAGCCCTTCAAACTTCTTTTCTAGCTTTCTTACTGCATTGCAATAGCCAGTCATCGCTGGGCTCCTGATGTCCCACTCTTTCATCACTTGATTAACCACTAAATCTGAGTCACCGTAAACCATCAGGCAACGGACGCCGAGTGAAATGGCCATACGCAACCCGTATAGAAGCGCCTCATATTCAGCTTCATTGTTGGAGGAATCAAAGTGAATCTGGAGAACATATCTGAGGTTGTTGCCTCGTGGAGATATCAAGACTACCCCAGCGCCTGAACCATTCAACATATTGGACCCGTCGAAGAACATAGTCCAATGTTCCGACTGTATCTAAGTCGGTAGCTGTTGTTCAATCCACTCGACGAGGAAATCTGCTATTGCTTGAGACTTGATCGCTTTCTTCGCCTCAAACCTGATATCCAGCGGAAGGAGTTCAATCGCCCATTTTGCCACTCGACCAGTTGCATCTCTGTTGTTCAAAATCACTGACAAGGGAGTGTTGCTAATGACCGTAATCGAATGATCTGAGAAGTAATGTGCAACCTTCTTTGTGGTCAAGTAAATTCCATAGACAAGCTTTTGATAATGTGGATATCTCTGCTTGGATGGGGTTAAGACTTCAGAAATATAGTACACTGGGCGTTGGACCTTGTAGGTTTTACCTTCTTCTTCTCGCTCGACCGTGAGTACTGTACTGACAACCTGTCCTGTGGCTGCTATATAAAGCAGTAAAGGCTCTTTGCTGATTGAAGCAGCAAGCACTGGCCGGGTGGAAAGCAGGGCTTTGAGCTCTGCAAACGCCGCGTCAGCTTTAGGAGTCCACTCGAACTTATCAGATTTCTTCATCAGTCGGTAAAGAGGCAGTGCCTTTTCACCGAGACGAGAGATGAATCGACTCAAAGCGGCCAAACAACAAGTAAGCTTCTGAACGTCGTGTACATGCACAGGGCGTTTCATTTGGAGGATTGCACCAATTTTCTCTAGGTTGGCATCGATCCCACGTTCGGAAACGAGGAAACCGAGTAACTTTCCACCTGTAACTCCAAATGTACACTTTGACGGATTAAGCTTGATATCATATTTTCTCAAATTGGCAAAGGTTTCAACAAGGTCAGTCAGCAGGTCGGAACCTTTATGTGACTTAACCACGATGTCATCCATGTACGCTTCCACATTCCGACTGATTTGAGTTAGTAGGCACTTCTGTATCATACGCATGAATGTGGCACCAGCGTTCTTGAGACCAAAGGGCATGGTGACATAGCAAAAGCACCCTAATGGAGTGATAAAAGTTGTTTTTATTTCATCAGGTCCATACAGTCGGATCTGATGGTACCCGGAATATGCATCCAGGAAGGACAATCGCTCACATCCCGCAGTCAAGTCGACTATCTAATCGATGCGGGGGAGAGGAAAATGATATTTCGGGTAGGCCCGATTGATTTGCTTGAAATCAATGCACATACGAAGTGAATCGTCCTTCTTGGGAACCATGACAACATTGGCGAGCCACTCGGAGTGGTAAATTTCGCGGATGAACTCAGCCACCAGAAGCCGAGCCACCTCTTCGCCGATCGCCTTTCGCTTCTCCACAGCGGACCGACGGAGATGCTCTTTAATGGGTTTCGCCTTTGGATCGACTCACAAACGGTGCTCAGCCAGTCCCCTGGGTACACCCGGCATGTCAGACGGCTTCCATGCGAAGATGTCCCAGTTCTCACGGAGGAACTGGATGAGCGCTTCTTCCTATTTGCTGTCGAGTGTTGTCGAGATATGAGCCGGAGCAGCATTGGGATCGGTCGGGTGAATGTGAACAGGCTTTGTTTCACCGGACGACTGAAATGCAGACTCTGAAGCAGGCTTCTTAGTACGCAACAAATCACTCGGATCTGCAGTCTTCTTATATTCTTCCATTTCTACTGCCGCCATCTGTTCATCGGCTATCATAGAGCCCTTCTGGAGGCACTCTTCTGCTCGTTGTCGATTGCCAGTGACTGTGATCACACCTCTGGGGCCAGGCATCTTCAGCTTGAGGTACACGTAACACGGTTGAGCCATGAAACGGGCATATGCAGTTCTGCCCAGAATAGCATGATAGGCACTGTGAAAATCCACAACTTCGAATGTCAACTTCTCCTTACGGTAATTCTTTGAATCACCGAAAACCACGTCAAGAGTGATCTGACCGAGTGAATCAGCTTTCTTTCCTGGAATGACACCGTGGAATCGCATATTGCTCTCACTGAGCTTGGACATTGGAATGCCCATCCCACGAAGGGTCTCAGCATACAAAATGTTTAAGCCGCTGCCACCATCCATCAAGACTTTGGTCAGTCGGGTGCCCCCAACAACCGGGTCGACCACCAACGCTTGCCTCCCGGGGGTGGCAACGCGCGGTGGGTGGTCAGATTGGTCGAATGTAATGGGAGTCTTTGACCATTTCAAATATGTCGTCGTTGCCGGAGCAACCATGTTTACCTCTCTGTTGATGACTTTCAGTCGACTTTTGCTTTCAATGTCAGCAAAAATCATCAAAGTGGAATTGACGTTAGGGAAACCGCCATCATCTTCTTCCTTGTCAGCATCCTTGTCAGACTCTTTTTCCTTTTCATTGGGATGTTTCTCTCGGAACTGCTGGATCAGGAGCCGACATTGTCGAGTGGTATGTTTGGGATAAATCAGATTACCCTCTTCATCCTTCTTGGTGTGAATGTGACATGGCAAGTCCAACACATCATTCCCTGCCTGATCTTTCACCTTCTTGGGGATCCAGGGCCCTTTGGGCTTTCCCTTGAATTTTCCTTGAGTTACAACTGCAGCTTCACCTGGACCTGCTGGCTCGGCTTTGCGTTTCTGCTTCCGACCTCCTCCGGTGTCTTGGGCGACTGGTTTGCCCTTTCCACTACGGAATCGATCCTCTTCTTCACCATTAGCGCACCGAGTGGCTATTTCCATCATTCGGGTCAGAGACATATCTCCTGTCCGACCGAATTTCAGGTTAAGCTCTCGATACCGAACGCCCTCCTTGAAGGCACAAACTGCTTGGTGTTGGGATACATTTTCTACTGTGTGGTGTAAAGTGGTCCATCTTTGGATGTAATCCCTCAGAGTTTCATTCGGCTTCTGTACACAATGTTGCAATTCCGTCAACCCTGCAGGTCGTTTGCATGTGCCCTTGAATGTCCTGACAAACACTCGGGTTAACTCTTCCCAGCTGAATATACTGCCTGGAGCCAACTGATTCAGCCATGCTCTAGCCGATCCTTCCAACATGAGAGGAAGATGTTTCATAGCTACCTCATCATTTCCACCACCGATCTAAACAGCCACTCGGTAATCTTCTAGCCAAGTGTCAGGCTTTGACTCACCGGTGAACTTACTAACCCCAGTCGCCAACCTAAAGTTGGGGGGGATCTCAGCAGCTCTGATGGCTCTGCTAAAACACTCGGGACCCGAAACATGTATTCTGCTTCCACTCGGGCGATCTCTGTCTTGCCCCTCTCTGTGTGCTCGGTTCCTGTCGACCAAACCTTGCACCAAAATTGACCTCGCATCAAACCCTGGCTCTCTTGGGTCGACTGGCATTCTCCGCTCTCCGTTGTACGGGCGCCTGTCATCATAATGTCAGGGCACATATGATCCGCCTCTCGGAGGGGGCGTAGGCGCGCGACGGCGGTCATTACGGCCGAGCCGATGATCGTACTGCTCGTGGTTCCGACCCAAGTACTGATCTTGGCGATGCCCCCGCCCCTCACGCCGCGGAGGCGATCTTGGGCTGTGAGCCAATTGAACTGTGTCAGCCACCACAGATCTGCTATGGATTCTGTTACGTGACTGAGATACTGCAGTGTTTTGCTCTCCTGCTGCCCAGAGCAGAGCCCGGATTTGCATCAAACCTCATCCAGCTTCCGACTAGGATGGCTGGATGGACTCTGCTATACGAGCTGCAGCCGTAAGATTCTGAATAGGAGTGCGGTATACCTGAGGTTCAGGCAGAACAATTGCCGCCATCGACTGGACTCAGGAATCTGCTGCCGAGCACGTTCGTCGAGTGCATGCTGAAGATTTTTCAGTCGAGTGCATTCAGCCAAAGTGGCCAAGCGCGCTGCCTCCAAGGCCCGAGCCTCAGAGGTCTCTCCGACGATGGGCGTGTGGAGTGCTTCCTCGTTGCGGCGGTGAAGTTCCTCCCTCCGCTGCGAAGAGAGGGTTTCGGGGTGGTATTCCTCGTGAACATGCGACGGATCGCCACCGCCGTCGCCGCCTCCGTTGCGACGCATGCCAGGTGGGCTACGCGGCGTGTCGACCATCAGGACCTCCGCCGCAGGATCGCTGCTGTCACACTCGGACAGTGTCTCGACGAAGCCAGTCGACAGATCGAACAGGCCGTAGAGAGATTCATCGGGCTCGATTGCCGCGACTTGAGGGGTGGCCGACTGACGTGCCACCGCATGCTTCACCCACCGCTGAAGCCGCGATCGACCGGATCGCTTGCGACGGCGAACAGCGGGGAACGAAGACGCCGCAGGAGCCGACCGGTATTGGGACGATGGCTGCCGCAGAAGGACGCCGCAGACACACGCGCGAAAATGCGTCGCCCCGCGGACGGGAAATGTCTCGACGTCGAGGGTGGCCTCCTGGAGCCAGGCGGAGTCGTCGGCGATGAAGACGAGCACACCGAGACGGGTCTCGTGGCCCTCAGCCAAACCTCCACTAGAAACCATGATGATGGGAATCAGAAAAAATCGCAACCTCACCGGAAAGTCGCTAAGACACCTGCCCCACGGTGGGCGCCAACTGTCGTGGTTCTAAGTCTGACAGTAGAATAGGGGGTAGGTATGAGGAGGCAAGATCCTAGCTACGGTGAGGTTGTGCACGCAAGATTTACGAGTTCAGGCCCTTCTCAGAGGAAGTAACAGCCCTACGTCTCGGTGCTCGGGGGCTTGGTCGATTGGATTATGCGTGAAGTTACAGGGGGTCCGAACCCTTGTGCCAGTGGAGGGGGGTGGCTTATATAGAGTGCGCCAGGACCCCAGCCAGCCCACGTTACGAGGGGTTCAATGTACATAAAGATAGGACGTTACTGATAACGCCAGCAATAAAGGCAAATAAATGATCATTAAGACTACGGAGTGAACGCCTGACCGTTGCCATTCTGAGTGACTTTAGACCTTCTGTCTTCCGAGTGATTTCTGATGTGGTCGAGTGAGTACACTCCGGTCGAATGGAATTGGGCTTTCCGAGTGGAATGCTTCTGGTCGAGTGGATGATATTGTCCTTTGAATATTCCTGACTTTAAGATAATGTCCTTGGGAAGGGTGTCTAGGTCAGGCCTATTACCCTACCCCAGGTACATGTCATCATCAGTCCCAACTTGTGCCTTTTAGTTATCGGCACATATGGTAGCAAACTGTATGGCATGGAGTCTAAAGATTCCAGACAAGTTGGTTGACGTGTATATTCATCTGGCACTTAATCAGTCTGCACGCCAGGGATGCTCCATTTCAGTTGAACTGCACACAAAATTTGGGTGGTTCATTTTATCGACCGCCTCCTTTATTGTCTGCAAGGTAGAATTTTGGCGAGCTACAGGACCAAGATGAGCCAGTAAACTAGTTGGATGAAAGTAGTGGCCAAGTTGCTCAAACCTCCCTCGGCATTGAGGCCACTATCTCGAGGATAAACCTACAAGCAAAGTTCAGATTGTCTGTGCTGCCTCTTATGTACTCGAAAGTTTGCTCGTACAAGCATTAATTTTAGCAAGAAGTACCACCGAGTGAACACCACTTACGAGTCTGTACCCTAGGTAATTAAAGTTTGTCCATGGATGATATTGGCTGTGATCTCTCAATCATTTGGATGCATAAACATGCTGAACATGTGTATATCTGAATCTTTTTGTGAATTATCTATGAATATTGTCTTGTGATCTATCAATCATTTGGATGCATAGACATGCTGAACTTGTGTATATATGAATCTTTTGAGTTGTTGATTGTGAATGTTGGCTAAGAATATGAACGTGTCCTGTGAACCTGAGTTTGATACGAATGTTTACCTTTTCTGTTGTACTTGTGTGTGAACTTGTTAGAATGTCTACTGTGGGATTGTGACGTGTGAGTGTCAATGGCACACCTTCTTCCCGAGAAGAATTGCACCTGCTTGTTAGGGTAACAACGGCGCATCAGATCTTTTTATCTTTTTGCTCTGTCTTCCCCCCTCCCCCGCTCAACCCCTGCCGTAATGTTTTCGGCCTCAAAACAAACATAGTACTGCGTTGTTTTTGGGCCTTGATGAAAAATCAAGTGCTACTTACTGTAGGTTGGCTCGCCCAGCAAATGGGCTACTGGTCCACCACGGACTGGGAGGCTAAAAATACAAGTTGTATGGTGCAGAGGCAAGTAAAAAAAAGCCATCGAGAGCCATCCACTGGAAAAAAAAATCACGCCTGATGTGCTTCTTCAGTCGCGCCGCCGGCCCCCTCTTTAATCCAGTTTGCTCCATTCCCCAACCGGCAGCACGGGACGGAAGTTTATTTCCCCCTCGCGCTGCCGGGGGATTGAAGAAGCGCGGCATCGAATCCAACACCGGCGATGGCTGCTTGTCCAAGTGATTTTCAGATAAGAAACTGCATGTTTCAGAGGCAGAGCATTTAAATCAACACGCACTTTTCAAACATGGATAACAGAATGTTGGAAATTTTATTCATGGTAAAAAATGGAACTAACAACAAGCTAACATCATGCTGATCAACATTCATGTATAGCACATCTTCATATGATGCAAAGTCAAAAAGATATGCTATTTTCAAAATGGCAAGACAATGTTGAGTGTGCAAAAAACTGGGTAAACTAGGGACGAAATTTTGGCAAGTGTTAGATATTTTTCAACTGCACCATTTGGAATCGAACCCGGGCAGTACAACTTTTGGGTGAGAGGGCTGCAGCCACTGGGCTAGTGCGGTATGTTCGAAAGAATGAAGGCGTCTTCCCCGGCTTCGGTTCTTTCCTGTCCGTGTGCCCTCGCCGTGGCGCCGCCGTATGCCGTTGTCAACATGCTCAACAAACGAGAGGAATCCAGAGAGGACTGTACGCCGAGAGGCTGACAGTGGGGACCCACTAGGTCCAAGCCGTACGCAAGCAAGTGTCTCATTGGAAAAAAAGCTTCCTCCTAATTGTATACTGACGTTGGGGCCCGCGGGTTTGTCAACCTAGTCAATAAACGAAATAAATTTCCAACGATGACTGTCATCGGGGAGCTTTTTTTTCAGGGGTATCAGGGATCTTTTTTTGTTGTAGGAAAGGGGTATCGGGGATCTAGCTGGTATCATTTTTTCAGAGGGCGAACAAGTATCAACTAGGCCTAGGTTTTGTTTTTTAACATGCGTAGCCCACGACATACCGAGACAGTGGTTTCAACTTATTTTTTGAGGTCCATCATGTACGTACCGGCCTATGGGCCTCCCAGCGTAGGTTTTACTTTTTCTTAAACATCGGCAGCCCAATGTATTTTTTTTAATAAAACACAGATCTCTGTTCTATTTATCTATATATAAGAATAATAATGCAGTGTCTAATTTATGTTTTCCCTTCTAACCATATTATATATATTTATATTATTACTATTATCGTATATTTAATAGAGACTTATATATACATTATAAAAACATCCCACGTCTTATTAACTTATAAAAGTAAATGTTTAACAGAAGTTGGCAAGGAAAACCCTGGTTGTTTTTTGACTCACAGGCAAGAAAAATCCTGGTGATTGCCTACAAAAGCTCGCGAAGATTTTAAGGACCAATGTAATAATAACGCGCTCATTTTTCTTTTGAGCAATAACTCGCTAATTTGTTAATTTTATATATAATAAAATGTGTAGCTTCAGTTTATTTTTTGATATTAATTGCTCCTTCTAACCTAACATTAAATATAGAACAAGCCTAGCTAATTCGTGTATTTCAAGAAAGTGCAAATGGGCTGGGATTTCTTAGAAAATATTAAATGAGCCGCATTGACGCGAAATTATTTGTTCACCCAGCCTAGCAAATGGACTGTAAATTCTAGAAAACATTGGGTTAAATATATGCCACATTTTTGCAGGCTGACATGTGGGCCAATAGGTCGAAGCCTACGCAAGGCGTTGTCAACTTAGTCAACAAATGATTCTGACATCCACAACCATTGGATTTATATCCAACGGCCGGCATGCACCTTCAATCTCTCGTTTTCTTCCTCCAGCGTCGTCGGGACCGCCTGCTCCGGCCTCCGGCGGCTAGCGGCTCTGCTTAGCACACATCGCTGTGAAGCGCTACCCCACCGCCGGCCAGGCTATCCCTCCACCCCTCCAAACCTCCTGTTATTCTCCATCGACTGCAGCCCCACGCCGCACCAGAACCAGTTATAACCCTTGTACTCCTCTCAATCTGCGACTTCACTGCCGCATCTTCCCATCTCCGGTTTGTTCCCGTCCGGGGCCTCGCCGTCGTCCACCGCCTTGCTGCACTCGGCGCGGCGTGGTCAACAAACGAGAGTCATCGGAAGAGGACTGTACGTGGAGAGCCTGACAGCTGGGACCCATGAGGTCCATGGTCGCACGCAAGGAAAGTTCCTCCTTATTAAGCTGAAAAAATGTTTCCTCCCCTGACAGCTGGGACCCACCAGCTGTATCTTCGCACGGAAGGAAGTGCCTCCTTGTTATGCAAAAAAAACTATTCCTCCCGATGACAGTTGGGACCCGGCAGATTTGGTGGCTGACTTGTGGGCCTACAAAGCTGATGCGTAGGCTTTGTCAACTTAATCAACGAATGATTCTAGCAGCTGGACCATTGGATGTTAATCCAACAGCCGTGCTGCTTCTTCAACCTCTGTTCTTGCTCTTGTCTCCCATGGGCGGCAGTGCTGCCGCGCACCCGAACCAGTCAAGTTTCCCATTCCTCTCCATCTGCGACTCCACTGCCGCGTCTTCCCCATCTTCGGGTCGTTCCAGTCTGGGGCCTCGCCGTCGTCCACCGGCCTTGGTGCTCTCGGCACGGTGTGGTCAACATGGTCAACAAACGAGAGTCATTGGAAGATGACTGTACGTGAGAGGCTGACAGTGGGGACGCACCACACCCATGGACGCATGCATGCAACTGCATCCTTTTTACCCTGAAAAATAATGTTTTCTCCCCCTGACAGCTGGGACTCACCAGCTACATCTTCGCACGCAAGGAAGGGCGTCCTTATTACGGGAAAAAAAATGATTCCTCCCCCTGATAGCTAGGACCCAGCAGCTATATCTTCGCACGCAAGGAAGTGCGCCCTTATCCTTCCTGACAGCTGGGACCCACCTGGTCGAAGCGTACGTAGCGTTGTCTGTTTTGTCGCGAACGTGTACGTACATACTGGTCGATCGGTCGCTCTGCAACGATGAACCGTGGCCGAGTAAGTAGCGGCACATGTCATAGTAGAGCCCCCCACGTAGCAGTTCAGGCTGTCCCGTCTAAACCGTGTACACGTACATACAGCCATACGCCAAAAAATATGGCCACATACGTACATACGAGCGGGGTCTCGAAACACGTACTCGCGCATACGGATGGCCAGGGCTCGTGTACATGGAAAGGCAACGGACGGCAGCGACGTCGTCCTGTTCATCGGCAGCTAACCGGCTGGGTCAGAACGGAGGAAACAACGTCGTGTTCACCGGGAGCCAAGTGACTGGGTCGAAACGCGTCCTGTTCATCGGGAGCGAAGCCACTGGGTCAAAACGCGTCCTGTTCATCGGGAGCCAACCGGCTTGTACGGAACATTTGGAACGGGGTCTGGTGTACCGCAAAACGGAGGAAACGGCCTTCTGTTCGACCGCGTACGGTTGAAACGGGGTCCTGTTCATCGGGAAGGGTCTGGCGTACCGCAGAACGGGGGAAACGGCCTTCTGTTCAACCGGCTACGGTCGAAATGGAGTGCTGTTGATCGGGAGGGGTGTGGCGTACCGCAAAACGGAGGAAACAAACTTGTGTTGGAGCGCCTACGGTCGAAACGGGGTCCTGTTCATCGGGAGGGGTGTGGCATACCGCAAAACGGGACTCCACGGGGCTACTGTTCATCCACCGTCTACTGCCTCGCTCCAGCCTCCACGGGGGCTACTGTCCATCCACCATCGACTTCCTCCAGCCTCCACCTTCTACTGTTCATCCACTGTCGACTTCCTCCAGCCTCCACTAGCTACTGTTCATCCAACCTCCATCGGCTACTATTCAACCAGCCCTCCACGGGGTCCTGTTCATCCACCCTCCACTGGCTACTGTTCATGGAGCCTCCACGGGGTCCTGTTCATCCACCCTCCACTGGCCTCCTCGATTGGGTTCCTGTTCATCCAGCGGCAATGGCCTCTACTACCACGGGGTCCTGTTCATCCAACCCCCACCGGGAACTATTCATCCAACCCCCAACAATGGTCACTGTTCATCAAGAGGCAGCAGGTTCGATCGGCTTCAGTTAGCAGCAGTAGCGAAGGAATCGCTCGATCGGGTTCAGTTAACAGCCAGGGATCGATCACTCGGGTTCAGTAACGTAGCTAGTGCAATCGCTCGGGTTCAGTAAGCGATCGCCTTGCTTGGGTTCAGTTAGAGCCCAACGCCTCGCCGCACACACGCGCGTACGTGTACGAGAGAAACGCACAATCCCTCCGTGCATCGCTCGGCCCCGACCACTCACCGTAACCGAGAACTCCCCGAATTTTTCCTTGCCCTCGCTTCTACCACGATTTTTTCCATCATGGACGGCCCAAAGAATGTCATGCAGGTGCGTCTCCGGCCCGCCCAGGACGAAAAGCCAATTTTTTGTCATAGAAGTAGGAGCCCACCACATCTATGATGATACCGGGTTTTGTCACAATTATCGTCATAGAAGTGTCATAAGCATGACATATTTTTTTTTCGTTCGGGCCAAAATGTCACGGATGTGTCTTTTTTTTGTAGTGAGATGATAGCATTGGTCAGACCAAATGATATAATGACATATGCTCGAGGAAAACATCCACGAATAAACATTGATCGAAAAGTGCACCCGAATATATGGATTGAGCAACACGATCAAGGTTAGAATGGTGATACAACAACCAACACATTAAGAATGAAGTTGTCATCCATTAACTTCAAAGCAATAGGGTTGCTAGAAGTATTGAAGTCACACATCAGAGTTCATTTGTGTGTATTCCGGCTAGAAACAACATGGGGACCAAGAAATGAATGGAGGTAGTGAGAAGTATAACTATACCAAGAATTCGTAAGAGGTGGCGCAAATCTCATTCTTGACAGAAAAGGTGGTAATACTCCATGGTAAAGAAGAACATATGTTGGATAGCAAGGAACTCAAGGTTCAATCAAAAAATGAACACGTTTGTGTTGAGGGGAGGCAAGGATGTTGTCGATGATAACACAAATCATCGAGGGGCAAGGGTGGTATTTCTCATCATGAATTCAATTCACATCTTGGAAGAAGTCAAATGTTGAAGATGATCATGACACAATTTTGGTGAGAGGTTTCATGAAGATGTAATCGATCGATGACGGCATCAAGCCAAAGGAATGGTGAAGCTAAAGGTTATTGGAACCACAAATAAGATGCAAGCTCAGAACCAGAGCTGCCTTTGAAGACAACCAATGTGATGATGCTCGACGCAGCTTAGTGCATTGTCAGAATTGTGTTCCGGGGATGAAGGGCTAGCCAGCACGGTCAAGCCTTAGCATGACGATGACGAGGTAGTCAATCGGATAAGAATGACATCATTGAGTACAAACTCGTCAGTAGTGAAGATCATTAAGAACTATTGAATCGTAGTGCGGACTCGATTCACTTATTGGTGTTCTTGAGTTACAAACAACTCAGAAACCATGGACAAAACTGAAATGTGGGAGAAGTAATACTTGACGAATAACTCACAAGAAGCAACTGATGTCTACTACGCAACCTTCTTCTTGTAGACTCGTGATGGGCCTCCAAGCGCAGAGTTTTGTAGGACAGTAGCAAATTTCCCTCAAGTGGATGACCTAAAGTTTATCAAACTGTGGGAGGCGTAGGATGAAGATGGTCTCTCTCAAACAACCCTGCAACCAAATAACAAAGAGTCTCTTGTGTCCCCAACACACCCAATACAATGGTAAATTGTATAGGTGCACTAGTTCGGCGAAGAGATGGTGATACAAGTGCAATATGGATGGTAGATATAGGTTTTTGTAATCTGAAAATATAAAAACAGCAAGGTAGTAAGTAGCAAAAGTGAGCAAAAACGGTATTGCAATGCTTGGAAACAAGGCTTAGGGTTCATACTTTCACTAGTGCAAGTTCTCTCAACAATGATAACATAATTAGATCATATAACAATCCCTCAACGTGCAACAAAGAGTCACTCCAAAGTCACTAATAGCGGAGAACAAACGAAGAGATTATTGTAGGGTACGAAACCACCTTCTTTCTGATCGATCTATTGGGCTATTCCTATAAGTGTCACAAACAGCCCTAGAGTTCATACTAAAATAACACCTTAAGACACACATAAACCAAAACCCTAATGTCACCTAGATACTCCAATGTCACCACAAGTATCCGCGGGTTTGATTATATGATATGCATCACACAATCTCAGATTCATCTATTCAAACCAACACAAAGAACTTCAAACAGTGCCCCAAAGTTTCTACCGGAGAGTCAAGACGAAAACATGTGCCAACCCCTATGCATAAGTTCACAAGGTCACAGAACCCACAAGTTGATCACCAAAACATACATCAAGTGGATCACGTGAATATCCCATTGTCACCATAGATAAACACATGCAAGACATACATCAAGTGTTCTCAAATCCTTAAAGACTCAATCCGATAAGATAACTTCAAAGGGAAAACTCAATTCATTACAAGAAGGTAGAGGGGGAGAAACATCATAAGATCCAACTATAATAGCAAAGCTCGCGGTACATCAAGATCGTACCAAATCAAGAACACGAGGGAGAGAGATCAAACACATAGCTACTGGTACATACCCTCAGCCCCGAGGGTGAACTACTCCCTCCTCGTCATGGAGAGCGCCGGGATGATGAAGATGGCCACCGGTGATGGATTCCCCCTCCGGCAGGGTGCCGGAACAGGGTCCCGATTGGTTTTTGGTGGCTACAGAGGCTTGCGACGGCGGAACTCCAGATCTAGGTTTCTTTTCGGTGGTTTCTATATTTATAGGAATTTTTGGCGTCGAGAACAAGTCAAGGGGGGTCCACGAGGAGCCCACAAGACCGGAGGGCACCCCCAGGGGGGTAGGGCGCGCCCTCCACCCTTGTGGAGGCCTTGTGGCTCTTCTGGCCCAACTCTTTTGCTTCGGGGGCTTCTTCTGGTCCATAAAAAATGTCCGTAAATTTTCAGCTCGTTTGGACTCCGTTTGGTATTCCTTTTCTGTAAAACTCAAAACAAGGAAAAAACAGAAACTGGCACTGGGCTCTAGGTTAATAGGTTAGTCCCAAAAATCATATAAAATAGCATATAAATGCATATAAAACATCCAAGATGGATAATATAATAGCATGGAACAATAAAAAATTATAGATACGTTGGAGACGTATCAAGCATCCCCAAGCTTAATTCCTGCTCGTCCTCGGGTAGGTAAATGATAAAAACAGATTTTTTGATGTGGAATGCTAGCAAGTGCACAAGTTTGATCAATGATAATTTCATTCACTTTTTCTAGCATCATTATATATCATAAACAGTAGCTCATCCCATAAAACTTCTCATGATCAAGTAGCAAACTATTCACATGTTAAAGCATATATCATAAACTTTCTTGAAAACTAACAAACTAGGTTCTCGGTCATCAAACAATTGCAATTCACCTTATTTTCAGGAAGGATCTATGTAAGAGCTTTGATTTAGCAAATCCCACATACTCAACTATCATATAGTCTTCCATGATTGCTACCACTCAAAGCATATTTTTAGAACAAATAGCATCCATCGAACACAGAGAAAGATAGGGGCTTAATGTTTCGCCTCCCAACTTATTTATCATATAGATAATAGTCAACAATAATAATTCATGATCAAATATATTTGAATGGCCATATATGCTTAGATCTTTCCCCATCACTTGATGCTTGCCAACTAAAGAGTAGGTTGGAATGAGAAGGAATACTACTGACTCTTGCATAAAAGTAAAAGATAGGCCCTTCGCAGAGGGAAGCAGAGATTTGCAGAGGTGCCAGAGCTCGAAGCTTTTAAAACAGAGATGAAAATAATTTTGAGAGGTATGATTTCATTGTCAACATAACAACCAAGAGTTCCCAATATCTTCCATACTAGATACATTATAGGAGGTTCCAAACAGAATGGTAAAGTCTTTACTCCCCCTCCACCAACAATCACACTCCACGGCTAGCCGAATTCACGAGTGCCGTCCATACCAACAACTTTCCCGGGGGAGTTTTGTTTAATTATTTGTAATTTTGTTTTCGATCTTTTGATCATAGGACTGGGCATCCCAATTACCAGCCACTCTCTCATGAATGATAAGTGAATAAACACTTATTATGAGAATAACCCACCTAGCATGGAAGATACTGACAGCCCCTAGTCGCTACATGAGCGATTCAGGCATACAAAACAGATTATTATTTGAAGGTTTATAGTTTGGCACATGCAAATTTACTTGGAACGGCAGGTAAATACCGCATATAGGTAGATATGGTGGACACTCAGGGAAGAAACTTGGTTCAAGGATTTTGGATGCACAGGCAGTATTCCCGCTTAGTACAGAAATTTTGGCTAGCAAAAGATTCTAAATAGCAAGCACCACATGTTGGAGGATCCATAACAATATAACTTCTATACAAATATACCCAAGCATAACTCATTACGTTGTCTTCCTTGTCCAACTTCAACTAATTTGCTTCAAGTTTGAAAATAATTAATGGGGATCACAATCATAGAAGATGTCCAAGACAGTATATTTATATGTGAAATCTCTCTTCCTTCAATATTCTTTCATGAATTGTTCAAGTGACCAATACTATGTTTGCTAACTTTCAATAAATTTACTACCTCTACTTCTTATATGTGAAGTCACTACTCCCCATGGTATAAGCATATGAAGCAGATATAATTTCATATTTATGATATTCAATTCATTCAACCATTTACTCATAGGATATAAGTGAAGCACACGAGTAAATGACAAACTACTCCAAAAGATATGAGTGAAGATCAATGAGTAGTCGAATAATTATGTAGCTATTTGAAGACTCTCTATCATAAATAAAATTTAGATCTTAAGTACTTCATTAAAACAGCAAGCAAAACAAAATAAAATGACATTCTAAAAATAGCACACATCATGTGGAGAAGCAAAAACTTAGGCTCAACCGAGGCTAACCGATGATTGTTGATGAAGAAAGGTGGGATGCTAACCGGGGCATCCCCAAGCTTAGATGCTTGAGACTTCATTGAATATTACCTTGGGGTGCCTTGGGCATCCCCAAGCTTAGTGTCTTGTCACTCCTTATTCTCCTCATATTGATTTCTCACCCAAAACTTGAAAACTTCAATCACACAAAACTTAACGGAACTTCGTGAGATGGGTTAGTATGATAAAACAAATCATTCACTTTGGTACTGTCAAGACAAGATTCAAATTTTTTATCACATGATACCTACTGTACCCTATCATTTTTACAATTTATATTGAACAATATAAGCCATAGAAACTAAGAAACAAGCAAACTATGCATCGAAAACAGAATCTGTCAAAAACAGAACAGTCTGTAAATATCTGAATTAAGGTCATACTTCTCTAACTCCAAATATTCTGAAAAATTAGGAAAACGTATAAAATTTGTATACCAATCAACTGTAAAAAATTCAGAAGTTTTACACGTTCCAGTAAAAGATAGGAATTTCTGTACTGGACGCAAAAGTTTCTGTTTTTGCACAGAATCAAGTCAACTATCAACCACACCATCCCAAAGGCTTTACTTGGCACTTTATTCAAACAAAAGCTATAAAACATGATTAATACAGTAGCTTAATCATGTGAACACACAAAAACAGTAGGTTAAAACATTGGGTTGTCTCCCAACAAGCGATTTTCTTTAATGCCTTTTAGCTAGGCATGATGATTTCAATGATGCTCACATAAAAGATAATAATTGAAACATAACGGGAGCATCATGGAGCATATGACTAGCACATTTAAGTCTAACCCACTTCCTATGCATAGGGATTTTGTGAGCAAACAACTTATGGGAACAAGAATCAACTTGCATAGGAAGGTGAAACAAGCAAAACTTCAAGATTTTCAACACATAGAGAGGAAACTTGATATTATTGCAATATGTAAAAGCATAAGTTCCTCTCTCATAATAATTTTCAGTAGCATCATGAATGAATTCAATAATATAACTATCATATAAAGCATTCTTTTCATGATCCGCAAGCATAGGAATTTTATTACTCTCCACATAAGCAAATTTATTCTCATGAAAAGTAGTGGGAGCAAACTCAAGAAAATAACTATCATGTGAGGCATAATCCAATTGAAAATTAAAATCATGATGACAAGTTTCATGGTTATCATTATTCTTTATAGCATACATGTCATCACAATAATCATCATAGATAGCAACTTTGTTCTCATAATCAATTGGAACCTCTTCCAAAATAGTGGATTCATCACTAAATAAAGTCATGACCTCTCCAAATCCACTTTTATCAATATTGTGAAAAGATTCAGCATCCTCCAAAATAGTGGGATCATTAGTACCTAGAATTGACACTCTTCCAAACCCACTTTCAATATAATCATCATAAATAGGAGGCATGCATTCATCATAATAAATTTTCTCATCAAAACTTGGGGAACTAAAAATATCATCTTCATCAAACATAGCATCCCCAAGCTTGTGGCTTTGCATATCATTAGCATCACGGATATTCAAAGAATTCATACTAACAACATTGCAATCATGCTCATCATACAAAGATTTTATGCCAAACATTTTATAGACTTCTTCTTCTAACACTTGAGCACAATTTTCCTTTCCATCATTTTCACGAAAGACATTAAAAAGATGAAGCATATGAGGCAACCTCAAATCCATTTTTTTGTAGTTTTCTTTTATAGACTAAACTAGTGATAAAACAAGAAACTAAAAGATTCAATTGCAAGATCTAAAGATATACCTTCAAGCACTCACCTCCCCGGCAACGGCGCCAGAAAAGAGCTTCGTTGACGGGATGTGAGTGCCGCTTACCTAGCCTCCTCGGCAACGACGCCAGCAAAGAGCTTGATGTCTACTACGCAACCTTCTTCTTGTAGACTCGTGTTGGGCCTCCAAGCGCAGAGTTTTGTAGGACAGTAGCAAATTTCCCTCAAGTGGATGACCTAAGGTTTATCAATCCGTGGGAGGCGTAGGATGAAGATGGTCTCTCTCAAATAACCCTGCAACCAAATAACAAAGAGTCTCTTGTGTCCCCAACACACCCAATACAATGGTAAATTGTATAGGTGCACTAGTTCAGCGAAGAGATGGTGATACAAGTGCAATATGGATGGTAGATATAGGTTTTTGTAATCTGAAAATATAAAAACAGCAAGGTAGTAAGTAACAAAAGTGAGCAAAAAGGGTATTGCAATGCTTGGAAACAAGGCTTAGGGTTCATACTTTCAATAGTGCAAGTTCTCTCAACAATGATAACATAATTAGATCATATAACAATCCCTCAACGTGCAACAAAGAGTCAATCCAAAGTCACTAATAGCGGAGAACAAACGAAGAGATTATTGTAGGGTACGAAACCACCTCAAAGTTATTCTTTCTGATCGATCTATTGGGCTATTCCTATAAGTATCACAAATAGCCCTAGAGTTCGTACTAAAATAACACCTTAAGACACACATCAACCAAAACCCTAATGTCACCTAGATACTCCAATGTCACCACAAGTATCCGCGGGTTTGATTATACGATATGCATCACACAATCTCAGATTCATCTATTCAAACCAACACAAAGAACTTCAAAGAGTGCCCCAAAGTTTCTACCGGAGAGTCAAGACGAAAACGTGTGCGAACCCCTATGCATAAGTTCACAAGGTCACAGAACCCGCAAGTTAATCACCAAAACATATATCAAGTGGATCACGTGAATATCCCACTGTCACCACAGATAAACACATGCAAGACATACATCAAGTGTTCTCAAATCCTTAAAGACTCAATCCGATAAGATAACTTTAAAGGGAAAACTCAATTCATTACAAGAAGGTAGAGGGGGAGAAACATCATAAGATCCAACTATAATAGCAAAGCTCGCGGTACATCAAGATCGTACCAAAATCAAGAACACGAGGGAGAGAGATCAAACACATAGCTACTGGTACATACCCTCAGCCCCGAGGGTGAACTACTCCCTCCTCATCATGGAGAGCGCCGGGATGATGAAGATGGCCATCGGTGATGGATTCCCCCTCCGGCAGGGTGCCGGAACAGGGTCCCGATTGGTTTTTGGTGGCTACAGAGGCTTGCGGCGGCGGAACTCCCGATCTAGGTTTCTTTTCGGGGGTTTCTATATTTATAGGAATTTTTGGCGTCGAGAACAAGTCAGGGGGATCCACGAGGAGCCCACAAGACCGGAGGGCGCCCCCAGGGGGGTAGGGCGCGCCGTCCACCCTTGTGGAGGCCTCGAGGCTCTTCTGGCCCAACTCTTTTACTTCGGGGGCTTCTTTTGGTCCATAAAAAATCACCGTAAATTTTCAGCTCGTTTGGACTTCGTTTGGTATTCCTTTTCTGTAAAACTCAAAAACAAGGAAAAAACAGAAACTGACACTGGGCTCTAGGTTAATAGGTTAGTCCCAAAAATCATATAAAATAGCATATAAATGCATATAAAACATCCAAGATGGATAATATAATAGCATGAAACAATAAAAAATTATAGATACGTTGGAGACGTATCAGCAACGCACTTGCGTAATATCCTCGACATACCAAAGGGTAGTACTCGAAGATTCACCAGAATAGAGGCTAGACCAGTGTATTGATCCGCAGAAGACAAGTGCTTTAACTTGTCTGATAAAGGGAATCAAAGGAGGACATCATGGTCAGAACCATGATTGCAAAGGACCAAAACATAGATGCAAGATGAATTATACCAAGGGGATACTTATTATTACGGGAAGCTTCCATGCTAAGATCTACATCTTGTCCATGGGCATGAAGCAAAGGTTCAAGGTCAGCTCACTCTTCTTCAATGCATAACCTTTCATTCACTTCTCGCCTTTGAACAAGTTGTAGTGTTGAAAATTTATCTGAGGAAACATCAGTAGAGTATGACCCGTAGGAGCTTTCGGGTTCACACTGCTTACAGAAAGCATATATACAACTTATTAGAGGAATTTAGGAAGCTATTCCATAGACAACAGAAGCAAGGGATACAAGTCTGAAAGCAGAGTACCGAAGCCAAAATAGATGATACGACTCAACAAAGACAATTTGCATCAACGAAGGAACTCAAGGTTTTAGAATATCCATGAACGGTCGGATAATAATCCACTAAAGGATCTGGTGGACCGCAAATGATTTGATGCGAGTATCGGTACTCACTCAACCAGAAGAAAAAGAATAAAAAGCCTTCGGATCATAGAAACATCTAAATAATTCGAAGCCTAAGTACGAAGGAATTATGTTTTCCAGATCGATGGATCAGAAGCAGATGCTTTGATCAAAGATGAGTAAGTTGAATAGACTTAGAGGCACAATCGATCGCAACTTGATTGGCCGGGAACAAGCTCATATCCGGAATGATGCCTCAGCCGAAAGGATAATTTCTAAGAATCAACAGATGATTGCGTGCATTCACACACATGATGAATCAATAGCATCAGAATGACAATCACAGAGGATTTTAACAAAGATTGTCGAACACTTGGAGTTAACCACAAGCGTAAGTAGGCGACAAGGAATTTCAACAGTAGTAGGACATATAGGATTCTCGGAAAGTCACACAGTATTTCTAGGTATCTGGTAATAACAAGAGCAACTGAGGATGAACGTATGAACGACAAGTGTATGTAGTTATCCATAAGGATTTGTCGGTGGTAGGGAATTGCAAAAGCAGTGGGCACAAGGGTCTCGGGATAACATCGAAGAGTGCTTCGGAATGTCTTGGTATGTCCTGGGACGATCGGGAACGAGTGGCTCTCCGGAATGAAGTCGTTACGAGAACCTAGAGTTAGAGTTAGTAAAAATTTAACCCAAAGAGAAGAGTGATCAGAATCCCAGAGTAAAGGAGCGGAATAAAAGATCCTAATCCCACCCATAGGTGATGTGGGCCCGTAAGCCACACAACACAGTTAGTAAAATAGTTTTTCTTTCAAGTCTAGACTCAACATCAACCAAGGAGTGTGGAAGGGGTTCCTACAGGCAGTCGGCTCTGATACCAACTTGTGACGCCCCCGATTCAATTGTGCACTAATCATACACGCAAACATGCACGACCAAGATCAGAGACTCATAGGAAGATATCACAACACAACTCTACGACACAAAGGATAAACATAAATCTTTATATTACAAACCATGGGCCACGAGGACCCGAATACATAAGTCATCAAGCAAATATTATCTGAGTACACACATAGTTAGACAAGTTTTGCCTTAAGAAGGCTGAGCAAAACAACGGAACTAGATCGAAAGGCGAGGCCTCCTGCCTGGGACCTCCGGACTACTCCTGGTCGTCGTCTCCACGTAGTACGCTTCGCTGGGGGGACCTCCATCTACGGTGCCATCATCTGTCGTGAACATCCGGGTCGAAGGAAAAAAGGGGTAGCAAAGCAACCGTGAGTACTCATCCAAAGTACTCGCAAGACTTACATCAGATCTATACTACATATGCATCGGTATCAAAGAAATGGGATAGTATATGTGGACTAAACTGCAGAATGACAAAATAAGGGGGAGAAGCTCATCCTATCAAAGACTACGTCTTCTGGCAGCCACCATCTTGAAGCAGTAGAAGAGAGTAGCTGGTATGGTAACACTTGTCAACATATAGCCATAATCCTACCCGGAGATCCTCTCCTCGTCTCCCTGTGAGAGAGCGATCACCGGGTTGTATCCGTCACTTATCTAGGTGTATTTTATCAAGTATATGGTTTTAGTTGTAAGAGGTCGGAATACAACTCCAAGTCGTCCTGTTACCGTGGACACGGCTATTCGAATAGATTACTTCCCTGTAGGGGTGCACCACATTACCCAATACGCTCAATCACCTCTGGCCGGACACACTTTCCTGGGTAATGCCCGGCCTCAGAAGATCAACATGTCGTAGTCCTACCTAGGCTCTCCACAGAGGTCTGCACTCCGGTCTACATCCTAAGTGCTCAGGGGTCTTAGGCCCATCGCCCTTTGCACTCTTGCACGTTGCGTGGACGGCCGGGCCCAGTCCTGGCTACCTCTTTATACAAAGCAGGTGCTTAGGTGGACCACCCAGGTGCATGCCACTCATCAGTGACGTCCGAAAAGCTTTCGGGAGAAATCATCCAACGCTGAGTGCCCATAACTCATCTCGCGTGGCGGTTAGTGCGAAAAGGCCAGCGGCCAACTCAGATCAAATACCCAATCTCGTTAAGCGTGTTGTGATGAAGTGACCGCAGACACCGACCAGGGACCAGGCCCACCTCTCTCCTAGGTGGTCTCAACCTGCCTTGTCGTTCCGTCACAAAGAATCACTCAGGGGGCCATCGGGATAAATGTCCTTTTAGCCGCCAGTCCGTGAATCACTCGCGGGTACTCTCCGAGCCGACCCGACTTTAATCATATCATGCATCATGTATAGTATGTATATAATATATTCGTGATCACCGCCCAAAGGGATCACGACCCGATAGTATAGCATGGCAGACGGACAAGAATGTAGGGCCACTGATGGAATAATAGCATACCTATACTAAGCATATATGATAATAGGTAAGTATCAACTGTAGTAGCAAGGGCAGGCTATGCAGCAATATAGGACCAACCGATAAGGCAATAATAGTAACACTACTCTAATGCAAGTAGTAGAGGGAAAGAATATGCGACATCGGAATGATCAAGGGTTTTTTGATTGCCTGGAAGCTCTGCAGACAGATACGAACCCTCGATGGTGAAGTAGTCGATCTGGTCAACAATGGTCTCGGGATCTATCAGAAAAGAAGTAACGGAGGGGGAAACGATAAATAACAAAGCAAACAACACAATACAGATGCAATGGCACGACAAGATGTGGGGGTGACCTGCTCTAATGCATCCCTAAGCATTTTAAAAGAAGGGGGGAAATATCCGGCGATATTTTCCCGGCTCCAGGTATTATTCGGTATAGCGATCTGGTAGCAAATTGTCAATGTTCATTATGTTAGAGGCGTGTGACAGGTATGTGGATGACATATTCGGATTTGTTATATTTTTCTAATCATTTTTATATATAAATTATTTTCATCCGAGTTACGGATTATTTTATATGATTTATTTTATATGTTTTTTCAAAGTTTTAAAAGATTTTCTGCAAATATTTTAATTCAAAAATAAGTATCTAAATACTTTTGTCACATGGGGCTGTGCTAGCCAGGGGTATGACAGTGGGGCCAGGGGATCCAGTCAGCAGTAGTTGACCCGTCAAAGCTGACTGGTCAGGGTCAGTGGACCTGCATGTAAGTGTCATAGGGGCAGTTAATTAGTCTAAACTAATTTAAACTAGTGGGCCACATGTCATTGACAGTATACTAAAAAAGGCTTAATTAGCAGGAGAATTAGTGCTAATTGGTTTATGCTAATTAAACCGGTCGGGCCCCACATGGCATAGGGCCAGCCGGCCTCCTGGTTGGGCAAGCACGGGTGCCCGCATGCGAGTATCCATGTCCACGCCCAGGGGCGAGCACCGCAGCGGCCAGCGGCGGTGGCGGAGCAGCGCACGGGCGCGGGCGAGCGACGCTAGGCAGCGGCGGCGGCGGCAGGCGGGGTGCGGCTGGGCACGGGCGCGCGTGGGCGCACAGGGGGACGCGGCCGGGGTGTGGCTGCTATGGCCAGGCGTGAGCGGGCGCGAAGGCAGGCACGTCCTAGAGCGGGCAGCAGCGCGGGCGTGCGGGGCAGCGACAACAGGAGGGGGCAACAGCAGCGACAGAGAGTAGCTGCGATGACCAGCAGGGTAGCGCGACAGCGGGCGCACGCGTAGCAGCAGGCGCGGCCAGGAGCAGCGCAGCGGGAGGCCGAGGCACGAGCTGGGCGCGGTGAGCGCGGGCTCTGGGCGCGGCCACGGCGAGCTTCGACCACGGCGGAACTGAAGGGGAACGAGGGGAATGGGAGTGACGCTCACGGGGGGAGGCGGAGGACACATCCGGCATGGCTGAGGGTAGGGGTGAAACCGGATCGGATTCGGACGGATAATCCTTATACCATATCCTATTCCATATTTTTTTTCGGATTCGGAAGCGGAACGGATGCGGATTCGAATAGCGGATTATGCGGATTCGGACACGGTACGGTAACGGAACGGCGTCGGATCGGAAACGATCATTTACCATATTCATATACGAGGAAGATATAAATGCTTCAAACTAAAAGTAAACATAAACAATGAGCAAATTTTAATACTTATACACGTTAAGAACACATAAAGCAATAGATGGTATTAAAATAAGCCAAATAAATCACTAATAAACATATGTCTCGTCTCATAAGTAAAGATAACATTCATGTATTGCTATTTAATACTTACAAATTCACCCATAAATCGGATTCAGAAATTAAAAGGTCGAATTATCCGGCAAGAAAAAACGGATTATCCTAATGCATCGTATATTAGCAATACCATATCCTATACCGTATCCTATCAATCGGACTCGGATTCGGATCGGATTGTTGTCGGATGTGAAAAATCTCTTACCGTATCCTATAAAAACGGATTCGTAAACGGTTTCGGACGGAAATTATCCTTACCACTTTCACCCTGAGCTGAGGGGGGTGTGGTGAGGTAGATCGGGCACGGGGCAACGCCAGCCGTAGGCGAGGAGGACGGCTCGATCCCGGGCATACAACACAGCCCGGCTCGATTTAGAGCACGTAGGCGAAGGAGACTAGGACGGGGAGGCTCCTGGACTTGATCTCAGGCGACGGGGAGGTTGATGGCCGCGACGACGAAGGGGGCCATGGCGATGGAGCCTCGGGTGTGTGCGCGGTAGAGGGAAACGACACGAGGGAGAGGGAGGAAAACTAGGGTTCGGCTGAGGAGGGTCGCATACGGTGTCTTAAGGGCGTCGAGGAGGTGCCCGAGGGCCGGCATGCGGCCAGGTGTGGCCACGGCCATGGGATGCCTGCCACGGCTCCCCTGCCTCCCTGCAGCACTAGGTTGAAGAGGCTGGTGGTGGACTGAGCCAGCCTCTATTGCTAAATGGGCCAAGTGTTCAGTAGCACCTCCAATTTTTCCTTTTCTTATGTTTTCTGTTTTCTATTTTTTGTTACTGTTTTGTGTTAAGTTGAGCCACCAGATAGATTCTGTAAAATATGAAACTTGGCACAAAAATACTGGGCAATATTCTAGGTTGGAACAAAAAGTTTGGGGGCAATTAGAATTGTGTAAGCATTTTTTTGAAAATGAAAAGGTTGGTTAAATGGCTGCTGGTCCACTTAATTAAATTCCAGGGTCAATTTTGGAATCCAAGTGAGGTTGTTTTCATCATGACAAATACTTAGTGAATATTTGCCATATTGTGAACTATTTTGTTCGCATGACAGAAGAAGTAAATATTTGACATGCAATTTGAATTGAATTGGACTTGATTTTTGGACAAGTGGCATTTTGGCTTAGTAAAGCATGATGACATGACATCATTAGCATGAGACCACTATAGCTTGACACTGGGGGTGTTACACATCTCCTCTTGAATTTGGGATGAACTCTATCTTGTATCTTGTTTCCCTTTGATTGTTCATGTACCTTGTGGATCTTATGTGTTAGTTTAGTGGATGTGCGATTGGACTTGTTCTTGAATGTTTTCTCTTGATTTCCCCTGTGTTCTTCATGTTCTTCGAGTTCCTCTTCGTAGCCACCTCCAATTCGTGAACATCGGGACAAATCGGGGCACTTTAGCCCGTGCCCTACAACATTTAGGCCCTCTCGAAGAGGTAAACCGTACGTCCTACTTTGTTGTATTGATTGTGGATGGGGTACAAAGTACAAAATGATCTACCTCGAGATCGTATGTGAATAAATCGAACCCAATGGTATAAACCCCTCGACTTATATAGGCACCGGGGTACCTAGGGTTACGCGTAGGTCGGTTACATCAAGGGGTAAACATGCCGATGATTCAAAAGTGCCTTGGAGTATGCGCCAAGTCTTCGAATGATTTCATCTTGAGTACGTCGTGGGGCATGGCAAACGCGACCCACTTGTCGGTTGTCTGGGGGTCCTCGGCCCAACCCATGATTGGGGCCCAACGTGGTTAGCACCCCCTAATCCAGAACACCATCTCCCGAGCGCGTCTGTGAGCAGTGTCCGAGCAGCCCCCAAATTTGCCTATCTGCATTTAACACCTCATACTTCAATCCTTTAAACCATACAAATAATGCAAAAGAAACATCTACGTCCCACGTAGATCAACTGGCACATGGGCAGCAGCAGCAACTTCGGCTCCTGCGGCTCCTCCAGCTCCTCCGCGTCGGCCCCCGCCTCCTCCTCCACCTCCAGTTCGGCA
This sequence comes from Thinopyrum elongatum, assembly GCA_011799875.1. Classification (NCBI taxonomy): domain Eukaryota; kingdom Viridiplantae; phylum Streptophyta; class Magnoliopsida; order Poales; family Poaceae; genus Thinopyrum; species Thinopyrum elongatum. The sequence goes on along the minus strand of CM022300.1, from coordinate 106,881,368 downwards.
AAAGGCGTGTAGGTCGCCGCCCGGTCTTGCCGGATGAACCATCGGTTCACCTCGACATAGGCCTCATTCTGGTCGGACTCCAGGATGGCGGTCTGTTCCACCATTTTTGCCGCCTGGGCGACCTCGTACTTCACCATGGCGAAGCCAGCAACCGGCATCGGCTCCGCCGCCGCCTCCTTCTCCTCCTCCATGGGCTCCGACCGCTACTCCGGCTTTGGCTCCTCATGCTGCTGCTCTTCCTCCTCCTTCTCCGGCTCCGACGAATCTGGAGACAGGCCCGCTGCCAATGGGGCGGCGCGCCTAGGCCGGATCTCCTCGAGCAGTTGGACACGCCGCTTGGGCATAAGCATAACTTAGGCCGTCTTCTTCTGCCGGGCCATAGTGGAGATGGGTGGCGAGAGGGAGAGCGGAAGCGAATGTGAAGGGCGGGGAGAAGTTGATGGATGAGGTTGGACTAGTGGCGCGGAGAGGGAGTGAGCAGATGTGGCTAGGGCTCGGAGACGTCGTCCGGCTTAAATAGCCGGGCCCTGGCCATCTGGTCGTCTGGCGGCGAGCCGGAGCGGCGCCACGCGACATTCACACCTCCACCGGAGAAGACGCCCGCCGGACCGTTGGGTTTCCAAGCGCTTACGTGTGGGCCCCGACTGTCAGCATGACGCACCCGGTCGCGCTCGGGCTGTCTCATATCCACCATACATTTGGATGGATATGAGGGGTGTCGGTACGCCCTGACGATTAAGGCCAGTTTGAGTTACACGGATGAGTCAGATTTTTGACCGGTCAGTGGTCGGGTCGACCGTCCCGGCGTTTGAGACGCGATTTAAGGTGTCCGGGTGTAGATGATGTGAGTGCTTGAGTTCAGCGGCTTTGCTGTACACCGCTCGTGAGCCCGCCGTGCGCCACACGGCTCTACCAGTGCAAAGCGCCCGGGTGGCAGCGCCCGGATGGCCGCGTGCACGCGAGCATGTGGTACGCCGAGCTCACGCTCATAAAGGTCACCCCCACGCCCCACCTGGCCGCAACTCACTTCCGCGTTCCCCTTCCTCTCGACTCGGTTCGAACCGTTTTGGGGCCCTCTTCGCATGGTCGCTCCCAAACCCTAACCCGCAGATCCTTTGCCCCCTAAACCCTTCCCCCAATCCCCTTTCTCCTCCGCCCCGCGGTGCTCGCCGGTGCGGGCACCGCCCTCCGCTGCTCTGCCCGGCGGGACGGTCGGCGTTTCGACCCCCGCCTCCGCCGTCGCGCGTGAGGTACGCTTAGCCCATTTCTCTCCTCTCCAGGGTCCGCGTTCGCTCGGCGCGGTGCGCCTCCATGGTTAGCTTGTGGTGCGGTGGTTAGCTCGCGGTGTGGTGCTGGTGCGGTTCCGTGTTCGGGGCGCGGGCAATTTGCTGATTCGGCCAGGCCTCCCTAGTCGCGAACCCGACAGGCTGGCCGTGCACTCGCTGCCGCCTCGCACGGGGAGGGCGTGGGGCCTGGATGGTGGGTTCGGAACGGTGTGGTTTTGTTCTTGTGTTTTTCCATGCGTGTTCGCCACCTGTAGCCATGAACCCCAGTTAGCTTCCCAATTCGAGAACATAATATTGCCTGGAAGAAGCAATGGCGTCGAAAAACACTCGATTGTGGCAATCTTTTGGGTGTTTGATTTGATGGTTGTTTCGATTTTATGGATTGCGTGGTAGAAGATGTGAGAGAGGGGTCGGAGTAATTTGCTGATATGCACTCTTGCAGTTATACTGTTGCGAGTATCAGCATGCTCTGATTTGACTTGGATCGTCTTTTTTTCTTGTCTATGCATATTGCTTGTTCGTGCATGCATTACAAGTCCCTTCTATACATCTTATCCTGATGGATTTTTTTCTTAGTACTGTGGGTTATCACATCCGAAAACATGGTATTGGATTCATTCTGCTTCTTAAATGTGTGATGCAATGCTAACCTGATAGTTACTTCGTTTTTTTCTGGCAGAAATGATTAATTCATCTTCACTCCTAACGACTAGTAGCCTTTAATAGTTTGTTTCCTCTATTTTCTGCGGAGACTCTGAGCTAATAAGTAGTCAATGCCATTCATTCAATGGTACTCCTGTCTCCTTTTATTAGCCGTTATCCCCTTCTGCACGGTAATTAACGCCATATAAAAACCTACCAACCCCTCGCTCGCTGAACCAACATGCCATCACTAATTTCCTTAATAATTGGGTGATCACATCCTCTGCCAATAACTGAATCGCTAGCCTCACTGCACGCCTCCTGCATGCGGTTTGTGGCCCTCTGGGATCTGACCCTTCAGCATGCGGGCTCCTCTAGCGCTCCTATGATTAGCGATTGGAAATTAGAACATTAGCGATAAGTCACTTGGTACTTCAGGGGTAAAAAGGAAAGAAAACACCCACACTGAGTACCAGAGGCAAATCCTGTCAAACAATATGGGAAAGATTAGAAAAAATTTCATGCCTTACAAAATGAGATGGTGGAGTTCTGGTTAGGATTTTTGACTGACTTTAAGATTGTCAGCATTTCTGAGCTCCGTAAATCAGAATTCTCTTATGAGAGAGGTTAGACTTAAGGGAGACATTTGGCCCATCAGCCAATGGCAAGAGGATAAGGGGAGGAGGGAGAGAAGTATGAGAGATGGGCTTTGGCCCAGGCTGTCTAAGGGTAGGTGAGAGTGATGAATGGGCCATGAAATATTTGTCACATTCAAGTTTTAAGAAAAAATAAATGATATTCAAATTCGGAAAACATTAAGCATTCAAATAAGCAAGGGAAAATACCAAATGAACTAATAATCCAGAAAGAAGATCAACGTTTCATATTGTAATAATTGAATCCTATATTTATGTTACAACTAGGTTAATTGTTGTTGTTGCAGGAAAAATGTTTAATGCTCGAACGAGAACTATCTCCTAATCTTTTTTTTCCTAAAAGAAGAATTTATGAACTATGTTTGTGGCTTTATGCATGTTCTAAGTGGTTTTGCGTTGCGACAAATATTTTATTATGTTCCATATCCTGCACTATCTATAGTCGTATTCCTGTATCTGGGGTTTCCGTTTTTGTTTATGCATCATGTTAATCTATAAACAGAAACATCACCTGTCTTACGTGGGAGATATAGTAGCTTAAAATTTACTGGGACCAGGCAGTCGTTATGGTAATAGCCATGTGATGCGTATTCGTATCTGTGGTTTTTATAAGAAATTAAGAATGGAACCCTTCCATAGGATTCATTGTGTTTCTAAGAATGCATTGTCTGTGAATGAAGCTCTAGTAAACTGTTTCTTCTCCCTTAGTCTTTCAGCTTGCACGTAGTTCCGAACTACCCGTTTTATTTTCTTGTTTTCTTATTTTAGCTTGCTGTGGCTGTCATATCTCAAAGTTGATTATCTTTCCACTAGTGATTTGAATGCCTTTTACTGTATCTATTCCTAATTAACTAATGACTTCCGAAAATCTGTAATGTGTTTGTTGTTAGGTGCATGTCTCAACTCGATCTGAAGGATATATGTAGTGGATGTTGAATGACATTCTCTATGGATTTGAACGCATCACCATTGCCTGAAGAAGAGGATGAGCAGCCTTATGAAGAACCACCTGGTGAGGCTGATTATGCGCATGAGGAGGAACATGTTGAGTCTGCTGTTGCAACATTGCGAAGGGTATGTAGTACTCATTCTGGTTATAGTTTTCCATTTGCTGTGAATTGCTCATTGTGTAAGTTATAATTGAAAGATAAACTATGTCTTATTAGACATGTGTGCCAGGTTAACATTGTTAGCTGAAGAAAATTACTGACAGAGAGATGGTTATCATTGATAATTTGATATGTATGTGTACATTGCGGCTTTCAAGATAAAAATTGTAGATGTACTCTGCATCAGGATCATAATGAAATATCCATTTTTGTGGGGATTGTGTTTTTACAGCAAAGTTGGTTCATATGTGTAACTTCATTTTCACTTAAATTTGCACCATGCAAAAACAATAACCGCCCCATTTTTGTGTTCTTACCAGAAAGCATGCAAACTGGTTTTATTTGGTGTTGCTAGCTCTATAATTTTTATGCAAATTCTGCTGTTGTCACTAGGAGCGTGAAGAGAGGCGGAGGAAATTGAAGAGAGAGCATCAGGATGAAGGCTCAATGCAACACCCTCAGCAGATAAGGAATGATTATGCACCTCCAATCAAAGTTGGTAGAGGCCGGATTAAAGAGGCACCTGAGGGTATGAATGTCAAATTGTTTTCTAACGAGCTCTTCTAATTGTTGATAATATATAATATATATTTTTTACCTTATATTCTCTCTTTCACTTCGGCAATTTCTATTTATGGTATTTTTTTAAACAAATGGATTTTTAGTATTTGTATTTTCATGGTTTGATTTCAGGTTGGTTGGATTGTCCTGCATTTGGTGAGCCAATAGATAAAATCATACCCTCCAAAGTTCCTCTTGATGAAACATTCAATGAATCAGTTCCTCCTGGCAAAAGATATTCTTCCAAACAAGTAGTAAACAAGCAAAGAAAAGCTGGCCGTGAAGTAAGTATTGTTTGGTTGATAATTTCTAGTGTTTACCATATGTGTTATGTCTGGGCATGTTGTACCTATTTATATGCAAAATGGGTTATTCACACAGAAAAAATGCCAATTTGAAGTGCTCTTACAACATGTTTAGTTTACTTAACTATCTCTTATTTGTATCAAGGGTGTATACTTGATACCATTGGCACCCCTTCCTTCTGTATGAATGTATTCCTAGTTAGCCACTTGTTACCGATAGATAATTTTACTAATGTATTAATTTTTCTTCTTCTTTTTTCAGATAGGGCTGGTGATTGATCTGACTAATACTTCTCGATATTACTCACCAGCAGAGTGGACAAAGCAAGGTACTAAGCATCTCAAGGTGAGAGAGCTTAGCTTAAACACATCTTTTATTTTGAAGTACTCCTTCCTAAACATTTCCATTTTTAGATTCCTTGCAAGGGAAGAGATGCTGTACCAGATAATGAATCTGTCAACACATTTGTCTATGAGGTAACAACAACAATATTTTTGATACAGATATTTACATTATCAGTATATATTATTCTGGATGGTGTGTATTTATTCAGTCTGATGCTTAATTCTTGATATCTTATTTGGCATCTCCTTTTCACCCCAATTGTTTCCCACTTTGTATCTTTCACATGATGCTTTAAACCACGATGTAGTTATCAATGGCACCTTAGCTTGAGTAAGCCACTTATTTGTGGATTGGTCGATAATTATCATGGTGTGTGCTATGTGAACACATAGCAGTTTTTTCGTGTGCTAATTTACACCACGTTGCTCATTCGAGTATCTAGCCCTTTTTCATTTATCATATTTATTGATTTGTTTTTTCAGTTCATTGGTATGGTGCATAGTACTTGCAAGCTCACCTTTTTTTTTGTAAAACAATACGCCAGGGCACGATTTTGATGATATAAACATGCATATGGATCTTCACCTTTTTTTGTGGCTGTGGTGACTTTCTTGTTTTCTTATTAGATACTCTTCATTCCATGTGGTTAGTTTTTTCTACTGTAGAGTTAATTGATCTGCTTGTAGGTCATTAATTAACGACCATATATCTATATAAAAAGCTCGTCAGAAGCTATTTATGCAATCATTTTGCTATTTTCAGGTGATGATGTATCTTGAACGACAAAAGCATACAAAGACTCCCAAGTATATTCTAGTTCACTGTACCCATGGTCATAATCGTACAGGTTTCATGATTATTCATTACCTCATGCGTACACGCATCTCTTGTGTTGCTGAGGTAGGGCAACTAGACACTGAGTGTTTTTTCAACGTAGTTCTACTATTTGTCTTGACATCAATTTCCCCCCTAGGCAATACGTATTTTTGCTCAAAGGCGACCTCCTGGTATATATAAGAGGGACTACATTGAAGCATTGTATTCATTTTATCACGAGGTTCCTGAGAATATAATTGTAACATGCCCTTCAACACCAGAATGGAAGAGGCCTTCTGATCTTGATCTAAATGGTGAAGCTAAGCCAGATGATGATGATGACAACGGTGATGTATCACCAGTACATGTATGTATTTTCCCCTTTTATTTAGGTAAAATTATTCCAAGTAATTGTAGGCTGCTTCCTTGTACCCGTTGATCCTTTTTCAATTGTTGGAATACAAACTGCTATGTAACTTCTATTTCTTCGCACCTTCTACTTGAATATTTGAATTTTACTTTTGAACATTACAGATGGAGTCATCCATATCATGGATCATGTTTGTTCATTTTCAAGCAACATTATTTGTCTGATAACTGATTTATTGTTTTGTTCTTGAGACATCCTCTTGTATCTTGCAGAATGATGTAGAGGAGAAAGTCATCACTAATGATGATGTGCTGGGAGACGCTGTACCTTTTGATCAGCAAGAGGCTCTGCGGATCGTATGCTATCGTTTGCTTGAACTTCCCCCTGTAAGTACTCATTTTTTTATTCGTGCTCAACTAGCATTTTTGTGTGGATAACATCAAACACCTGTATTGCTATTTGTAGAATACTCTCCCCATCCCAGAATAGAAGGTGCACATGTTATGCAAATTTAACTTTAACCAACGATTAGTCCAACCACACGTGGATTAATACATGATGCGAAGTTGACATCTAATTGCTGGGAAAATGCTCGCACCTTATATTTCGGGATGGAGGGGGAATAGCTCAAATGTTACGAATTTTCAAGTGAGCAGAGAGTACATGCATGCAGTGTTGCTGTATGTCAAGTACTGCAGAGCTTATGAATGAAATCTAACGGGAAGTATGGCAAGTATTTGCTCATTTCACATGATGTGATGGTTCGGCATGGTGTGCACCTACATATTAACTATTTTACTAAGCTGTGTGAAATAATATGCAAATAATGTGCTTTTCTGTCATCAAACTGGACTCCTGAAATGGGTTATGGCGTTTTCAATATGAACATTCAAAGTATATATATATATATTAATTATTTTATTGGTGGAACATGCTATTATAGTGTGTTTTCTGTGTCTTTCGCCTGTTCATAACTAATTATTTTATGCGATACTTCCATTTGACACTTCCATGTTGCAATTTTTGTAAACTATTTTGTTTCTGCAATTTTTATGTATGTGTAGCTTCAAAAGAAGTTTCTTTCTTACATCCTTTCTTTGGTTATAGGCGAGAGGGCATGCACAATTTCCAGGATCACACCCAGTCTCTCTTGACAGGTAACCAACGGTAAACCCTACTGCATATATTGTTTATAATATTAAATAAATTATTCTACCATCTTATGTTTTTCTCTCTTAAATTTCTCTTGTAAGGCATTATCATAAATTGCAAATCAGCACCTGTTGAGTAAATACACGCGTTCGTTTTGTGAAACTATGCACCCTACCTTTTTAAGAATCTCTGATACACGCATGCTGTCCTCATTCTGAAATTGGAGTACTTTCTTCTATGTATCAATTCATATAGCTTGTCCCCCTTTTCATATACTCCCTCCGTCCCAAAATAAGTGTCTTGAGCTTAGTACAAATTTGTACTAGAGCTAGTACAAAGTTGAGACACTTATTTTGGGACGGAGGGAGTATTAAAGAGTGATGATTCGTTCGCAGTTAAGTCAAATCTAGCTATACTTATACAGGAGTACTCCCTCTGTTCTCTTTTATAAGATGTTAGGCAATTCAGACAGAGCACAAAACAGTTCAATGTCAGCTGTCCAAAACGTCTTATAAAAAAGAACGGAGGGAGTACTAGTTAGGGTCGATGCATACCATCTTAGCGACCCAATCTAATCTGATGTCTAAAAAAAAAGTTGATATATCTGAAAATTATGTCGTAATTGTACAGTTAATCCCTTAATTACACCGTACTAATTAAACTTTGCAACCTCTCTTTTGAAATTATGATGAATCTCACCGCAATCCATTCCTTGTTCCTTAGTCATGACGCTATGACTACTGGACCTTGTTTGCTGCTCCACACGAAATATTTGTCATAAAGTGTAATGGTTGCCATACCGTTTTATATCATTAAAACTGCACCAAGTTTCAAGAAATTAAAAAAAGGAGTTCTAAATCAGGAGGTGTAATATTTTTATGACTTGTATAGTTGACAAAAAGTGCATTTTTTTTGCGTAAGACAAAAAGTGCATTGGGTGTGTATCTTTGCTAGTAATACTAAGATTAGTGATTGGTTTTAACAGCTAACCTTAAGGTGTTCATGAAGCAAGGCACTGTAAATGTTCGTGAAGCTTGTCCTAGTGTTAACATTAAAAGATGTTGGTTTGTTCTGATCCTACAAGCTAATGCTTAGTGGGTGGTGGCAACAGCTAGCTTTAAGAAAACAATAGTTACTTAGATGGTAGGTGAACAGGCAAGCTTCTGCGAAATTCCATTGTTCTGAATGGACCATTATCGATTTTGGTTTATCTCCTTCTCCCTTATGTGGCCTTTTCTCTAATGCATTCTCTTTTGCTGATTGCAGTGATAATCTGCAGCTACTTAGACAGCGATACTATTATGCTACTTGGAAAGCTGATGGAACCCGATATATGATGCTTATAATGAGGGATGGTTGTTTCTTGATTGATCGGAATTTTTGCTTTAGAAGAGTTCAGATGCGCTTTCCCCATAGGAACCTGAATGAAGTAATGTTCTCCTTCTGATGCAGGAGAACCCATCGTAGTACATTTCTGTTTACATATCTAACCTTATTTCTTTGCCAATTGAAGGGTCCACATGATATGACCTTGATTGACGGGGAAATGATTATAGATACAGTACCTGATTCAGGATTGAAGAGGAGGTACTTGGCGTATGATCTGATGGCACTTGATTCAGTGTCCAAGACAAAGGTATCTATTATAGTTTCCTTCCACTGAAGGAATATTGAGCACCCTTCGTCTATTATTAATGCTTTACTTAGATAACTGCTGTGGTCCATCCTGTCATTTTGAGCGACTACAAAATTTCTTGTTGCTGCACATGTTTATGGAAATAGTAATCACAGTATTCCTTTGTGTTACAACTTGCCATCATATTTTATTGATGTATACTTTGTCAAAGTAAATATCAAAGTTTGTATTTACTATGTATATCATATCATCTTACCAATATGAGTTCACTTTTGTGGCAGGTTTTGTTACAGTTAGACCTTATCGGTGCAAATTAGTTCTTGGCCTTAGTATAGTTTTAATCTCATAGTATTTTTGTATGCAGTTGCCTTTCTCTGAGAGGTGGAGATTAATTGAAGATGAAATAATCCGGCCACGCCATAATGAGAGAAAACTGTTTGAGAGTGGTGCTAAGAGCAATCCAATGTACAAATATGATATGGAGCTATTTTCGGTAATTGGATTCGGGCCTGCTACATTTTAATGTTCCATTTTGATGAGTTGAAGTACATTTCTTATGTTTGGGTGCTCTACCAGGCCCGGAGAAAGGATTTCTGGCTTCTGCATACAGCAAAAAGGGTACTGAAGGAGTTTATCCCATCACTCTGCCATGATGCTGATGGCCTGATATTTCAGGTATGTTTGTCTTCTTTCGGTGACTACTGGAAACTTGAAAGTTGAAATTCCAGTGCAAGTTGATGCAATGCATAGATGCTTAAGCAAGAAAACAAGCTATAATGGTGAACTACACGATTATATTTGTTTTGATAAAACCTCATGAAACTACATTTGTAACATAATCTTGGATTTTCTACTACAAGCAGAAGAGAAAAATGTTGACATTTTAGTCCTTGATTTTTGGAAACTACCGGGACTTCTAAGTATTTGAACTATTGTCTATTACTTCAATTTTAATCTCCCATTTTATTTCCCGCATTGCAACTTAACATTATTTGGTTGTGGCACTGCCTGAATTTACATGTCAGTTTGAGTTGCAAGCATGAAGTGGATCCTGGTTATATACATAGAAGTCATGTGGCCTTCTTGAGAACAATATAGACTCGTAGCATTATGACGCAAACCTGTCTATTGAGCTGTTTATTTCAGTTTGCAGCTGACTATATTAATCATCAGGGACACAAATAGTCTTGTGAGATACTTGAAGGCAGAAAATGTGCTAATCAATCTACAGAGTAAAAGCTTTGTGGTAGCAATACGAATTAATTTTAGCAGTTGAGCTGTTGTGTGCAAATTTCTTTTGTTTGTTTCCATTGGCCATTTAGTTCACCTTGCACCAAGAGTTCATGTTTTCGGTGTTACTCTTGTTACGCTTCTGCCCAAGATATGCTATTCTTCCAAAAAGTTCCCTAGAGATGTTTCCTGTTTTGTGCTTAGTCTGCCATGATGTGTGCTAGCACCACTGGGTAACCACCGTGTTTAGTGTCTCTTTGTGCTTGAGAGCAGTATGAGATCATGCATTGACTTACAAGAAGATCTTAGATGAGAGAGAGAGATGGAGAGGGAGGGGAAGAGGAAGAGGGCCAGAGCTTTCTCCCTTGGAGCCCATTGTCGCTTTCTCCTGTGGGTCCGTTGCTATAGTACACGCGCTCTTCACATGCTCAAGTAGTCCATTTTAGCAATAATTTATCCACATGATGAACAAACAACACCGGCCTTTTTAGGGGAATGCATGTTGACTATCTGTATTTATTGATACAGTTATAGACTTGAATATTTGTAATGACGCTCCTACTTATGTGTGTTCTTGAGCTTCCTCTGACCGTACATGAATAATGTGTACACACTTCTGTCATTGGCGATTCTTATCATGGTTAGGAGTAGTTTATTTCGGGCTTCAAGAAGTGCAATCTGTTTGTCTTGGCTAACACACCTTTATTTGTGCTTGTTCATTAGGGCTGGGATGATCCTTATGTAACTCGCACCCATGAAGGTCTTCTTAAGTGGAAATACCCTGAAATGAATTCAGTTGACTTTTTGTTTGAGGTTTGTGTGGCCATTGTTTCCAGTATTGTTGCTTTAAATGGTTTAGTTGTTTTTTTTATATGGTGGGGTTTATCTCGTCATACCTAATTGTGCAGGTTGGCAATGATAGTCGCCAGCTCGTTTTTCTTTACGAGAGAGGCAAAAAGAAACTCATGGATGGTTCTCGGATGGTATTTCCAAGTAAGTAGTGCTGCAATTTTTATGGTCATTTTATTTTTGCACACTTGACAGTGTGTTTTTCATAAACAAGTTTGTATATTTTCTCATGCAATGAAAGCATGTCTCTCATAGACAAGTTTGTATATTTTCTCATGCAATTCTGAATATGATAACTTATTTATCTTATTAGGACAACATTGTAGTCTTATTCACTTCGTGTAAGTTCCAAACACAAAATATATATCCAAGACTTACATCTGCTTTTTTGGAATGACTGACTAGCTTAAACATGACCAGGTTTATGCATCTATACTATACCTTCGTCTACCAGAACACTTTATTTGCACATTGATGGGTTTGGAGCCAATTTGTAGGGAGCCTGCAATCTCTAATATTTTTTTCCCACGAATTTAAAAATTGCCGAGGATATTATCCTTCAGCTATGTATAGCACTACATCTATAGTTGAATGACCTGCAGACTTAAATCATTGTATTCTAGGAGCATATTTGCTCTTCTAGCTTATTGTTATGCTGGAATTTGAGTACTTTCCCCTATTCATGGTCTAGCTGATGAGGTGTATTTGTTGCATATTTATGCTTGTTTTCTGAAACTTATGCAGATGGAGAAGATCCATCATCTATCTCTGGGAGGATTGTTGAGTGCTCTTGGAATAAGGAACAGCAGTCTTGGGTCTGCATGCGCGTTAGATTCGATAAATCGACTCCTAATGATATCAACACATATCGCAAGGCTGATTCTCTACCCCTTATCTGTGTTGGAATTTACTCCCTCCTTTCCTAAATATAAGACATTTTAGAGATTCCAATACGGACTACAAACGGAGCAAAATGAGTGAATCTACACTCTAAAATATTTTTATATACATCCGTATGTAGTCCGTATTGAAATCTCCAAAATGGCTTATATTTAGAAACGGAGGGAGTACATACTGTGCATCTGGATATAATCATGGTTCTTTTAATACGAAAAGATATATCTTTATCATTTGAAATCATTGATGTGTGCTAAAATTACAATATTTATTTATACATAGAAGCTAAATAGAATACGGCCCCTGAAATAATTTATTATTTTTGTGCCTGCAATAGATGCACTTTTAGATTTATCTCCTCAGCTTTGTTACCTTTATTGTGATTTTTTTTTAATTAGGCAAATTTTCATTTCCTCTTTTGTTTGCTATAACTGTTTCCTTTTTCCATGAAAAAGAAATCATCACCTTGCTAGATTTTGAATTACTATAATCCTCTGACAGTATCATTGTGTTATCTGCAGGTAATGAGGAGCATCACAGATAATATAACTGAAGACAAGCTTCTAGAAGAGATCACCGAGATAATTTCCCTCCCGATGTATGCTGATAGGAAGAAGGCTGATGAAAGGATGGCCCATGCAAAGATGGCACAACATCGGCGGAGAGGGCAGATGCCACCACAGTAGTGTTAGCCTTGTTGGAATAGTGCTAGAGCGCCGCTGCCCTGTCTGTCGCTGGGCTGGGCATCGGCTGGTTCCATTAGCTTGTGTAATTAGTAGAGGTTTAGGGCCGTATGTTGATGGCCGGCCAGCCAACTAATTCTTTGCACTTGTTGTGTGCCTACCGCCTGTATATAGTTGTCGCAGCAGAGTAGTCCTGTAAATCTTGTATCATGTTTCTGTATTCTCTCCTATGGTTTAGTTTCATGGGTGTAGAATAGTTAGTCTTTTAACAAGAGAGGGAGCGTGTTCAAGTCTTGTACTATTGCCGAAAGTGTCCTAATCCCGAGGGTGCATTGAGCTCGGGAGTGCCTCTTATTATCCTAGAATAAGTGTTGCATGTGGCATCTCTCCATCCATTTATTCCATAACCATTACTACATATCTAGGTGGATGCCGGTCTTATTTGCAGGTGCTTGTTTTATGTGGCTGCCTTGTATTGTATTCAAACCGTCCTCTAAATCTGTTAATTTAATCATGCAGAGGCCCTAGGGCGTAGGCATAGTGTCGTTTGGCAGGTGGTTTCTAAAATTTGTCGTTGGGATAGCTGTTCTTGGTTAGCCTTTTGTTTTCAGTGTTGGTCGTCTTGTTTTCAGTGTTAATGCGAGGTGAGTCTTTACCCTCCATTAGAATGTGAAATCAACAACTTTAGATGCGTCATGATTTTAGTTTTCATATTGTATAAATTTAGCATTATAGATGTTAATATTTTTTCATATAAATATGGTCAAAATTTACGAAGTTTGACTTCAAACAATTCTTATAAGCAGAGTAAAAAGAACCGGAGGGAGTACTCCAGAAGATAGAAGATGTTCCAATGAAGAAAGAAACAATTCCTAAAGAAGAAATGGAAAACTTGTAGATCGAGGATCCGAGAAAGATTAACTTTTCGGCCAATAACATATGAAGATCGAGGATCCGCTGAAATTCCATATGTTATTGGCCGATGCTTTCAATTCAAAGTTCAAACTTACAAACTTTCATAGACTGCATAACGAGGAACAGAGGAGGAAGTGTTTATGCTCCAGTAGTTGTGCACTAAATAATCACAATGCTGAGTGAAACATATGAATTCTTCCATATAAACAGCATATGAAAACTGGAGCAACCTCAACTAGCAGAAGGTGAAGACCACTGCTGCACGTAAATTTCAGTATTCCCACCTCTGTTCTTCAGATAGCGACTGCTCGTCTTCCATTTCAAACTGAGTTTTGGTTCATTGCTAGAAAACACATTAAATTCACTAGCAAAAGACGCATCTTTTTATAAATATATTTTTTGGATAACAAACACTCATCCTCGCAATACATTACATCTCGTACGCGACTTTATTTTTCTCTCACTTCGAAAGATCTTATTGTTGGGAGTACAAACATGGGCATCCTATCATCAATTGTGTGAGAAGGATGTTCCACCGCATTCATGCCAACCTATGCTCACTGGAGAGCATCACTTGGCACACTCGATGAAACCTTTGATGTCGAAACTTCCATTAGGATCAGACTTTGTGATCACACCCTGTGGGGAAACACGCACAAGAAGTTTACCGACTAATAATGCAGTACAGACCAACACCAAAAGAGCATAATAAAAATGGAACATGTAAGTAGTGTGGTGATATAGAACATACCTTTTCTGTAATGATTGCAGTAATTAGATTTGCTGGAGTAACATCGAAGGCGGGGTTCCAGACTGATATACCTGACGCGGCAACTTGCTTTCCTAGACCACCTTCAGAGTTCAACATTTCCTTTGGAGATCTTTCTTCTATGACGATTTGCTTCCCAGACGGGAGGGAGAGATCAATCGAAGTTACTGGTGCGGCTACGTAAAATTGCACGCCGTGATGCTTTGCAGAAATCGAGAGGTTGTATGTGCCAATCTTGTTAGCTGTGTCACCTTTAAATTCGATACCCAAAAATACAGTCAGCAATAGGCATATTTGGTGTTCAGTTGATTTAAGAATTATTCTTGTGGGTGGTTACCATTTGCAGCTATACGATCAGCACCCACAATGACAGCTTGAACTTGTCCATTATTCATAAGTGCAGCTGCAGCAGAGTCTGCTATCAGCGTCGCAGGTATTTTGTCATGAACTAACTCGAAAGCTGTAAGCCTGGAACCCTGGAGATTACAAACAAATTGTTGAGAGCTTTGTATGTCTGTGAACACACTGCGAACCTATCCTTCGAATAAGTGGAAAGAATAGGTAACAAACAGTTCTTATCTAAGATTATATTTGACCTGAAATGACTGAGCAAGATGGACGACCTAGACAGTTGGTGAAATTATTTGAAGGATGATTCACTGAACTATTTTTTCTGTGGTATAGCACATAGGATCGTGGTATGTCAAAGACGTTAATATGCTTTGAAAGAATATGGGGTGTGGCTAATTCTACTTAATATGTCTTGTACAAAATATAACAAGATAAATTATTCATAAATTACTATGACATGCAAATGTGTAATGAATTTCTACCTGGTTAAATGGACGAGTTTCAGTGCAGAAGGCCTTCTCCAAAACTCCTCCAGAGTGAAGAGCACGAATGACCCCTAGGGCAGTTCCGTAACCAGCGGTTGCAAGGCTAGATTAAAAAAGAAATATACCATAATTGGATGAGGATATTGAGCATCAGAAATACAAGAAAAAATTGATGGCTTTACCTGCCAGTATTACAATGGGTTAGAACAGAGATGTTTCTCGAACTTCCAAGCTGCCGTTGAAGGAATTCAGCTCCATGCGAGCCAATTGCCTTATTATCGGCCACATCATCAACTAGCATAGCCTCTGCAGCTTCAATAAAGACCTGGATATAGAAAAGATAATTAAGCAGGTGCACCAACAATTTCATCAACCAGAGAGATAATCAAATTTCACAAATATATACCATTTGAAAATTTATGAGGGCGTAAAATCCGGTAAGGCAACATGGGAAAATGTTTTTTAGAAGGGACAATAGTTTTTCAAATGTACAAGAGGGAAAACCAGGGTTTTTTCCACTCGTCATCACCTCATAACATCTAATGGTCATTATTTATGGAATTATGCTATTTATCAGTTTAATCAGTAGTCCATTATGCAAGTATTCAAGACAGTTGCGCACAAAAGGCAGTCATTGCTGGTTTCTTGCTGGTCACCTATTGCAACCAGCCTGACAGTAGTCTGAGACACTTGTGCAAAAATGGTGGGCCAAACTACCCTGCTGAAAACCAACCAAAAGCCACAACCAATTAGTCACATCAAGAGCTAAGAATTCACCATTTTTTCAAGGAACTGGACAAAGTAGTGAATATGCAAGCAAGGGCATCACGATTCAGCCTGACAGAGTTTGCATACAAATGCTACCAATTGGTAATGTTCTGATAGTAGGCTCGATGCTAGAAGTTTGGGAATTTAGCCTCATGCGACCTACTATCATCAGGTTTGTTAGTTTCCTGTTTAGTTTAAAAAGAAACATAAAGTTTCCGGACATATTAACTCTATGGTCCTTGCAATTAAGCGCATACACAATGGTCACGATGAGTGAGTTTGTTCAGGTATTGAAGAACTA
This sequence comes from Thinopyrum elongatum, assembly GCA_011799875.1. NCBI lineage: Eukaryota > Viridiplantae > Streptophyta > Magnoliopsida > Poales > Poaceae > Thinopyrum > Thinopyrum elongatum. The sequence continues at coordinate 106,865,241 of CM022300.1, read as the reverse complement.
CTAGTGAGCAGGATGATGGATCGAAACTATTAATCCGATTGGCACCTGAAAGATAGATTTAGCATCTTTTGCTGTTTCAGCTGTTCTTGACACTAAGTTCTGAAGCTTTGTAGCAGCATCAGACAGGTTCACTGCTGTGGGCCGGCTGACAAAGAAATTGAAGTAAATCATTGATTAGAATAATATGCATGGGCAGAAGTAGAAATTCATTTCAATGTAAAACATGAATATCAGGAACAAAATTATCACGCATAAGGTCCTGAAGTTCAAACATGCAACAGTTTAATAATTTTTACCTGGATACAAGGTATTCCAACTTCTTGGAAACGAATGAGGCTGCTTCCACAGGTGTACCAGTGAAATCGTGATCATTAACTTCCACAGCCAATGATAGTGCTGCCGCTATGGCTATGGCAGGAGCACCACGGACAACCATGTCTCTGATCGCATTCCTGAATAGTGTTAACGAGTTAAATGCTCAGTGCGGACATAAGCACAAATATACTTTTGCTATGTGAGCATACAACAAACTTAGTTATAATTTTTGTATTTAGTATTTACTCTCTTTTACTATTATTATATTTACATATTCTGTTCTATCATTTCATCAGTGTCAAATTCAAATAGTTACGTCTTTAAAGATAATAAACTGAGCCTCACAATACCTTGAGTTTAACAATATCCTTGCGCAGGCACAGGATTTCAAGGTACTTGGAAGTTTCAAAAAGAATTGTTCAACTTATCAAAATGTTTATATGGATTTTACAGGTTCATCAAATTGTATTTCCCCAAAGCCTTTCGAGTTGTCAGCAACTATTTCAGTAACAAACGGATTTAATTACCGGATTTGTGCTCTAGACCAAGTCTCACTTTGCCAGTTCTGGTTTTGCAATAATTTTTTCTACTGTCAGCAAATTCCTTGTCTGGCTTTTTCGTTTCCCTTGATCTTCCTAGCCCGTTTCAAGCAAGCCGGGCCACATATATGTCCATCTCCCGAGCCCAATAAGCGACACTCTTCTCCCACTTGTAAGCAGGCCCGAAAAGTCAGCAGAGCCCTAACGCAGAAGCAGCATTATTGACGCCGCCGCCGCCAGGATTCGCATCCTATATCTTCTTTATTTAAAATAACCCAGAGTGCCGACTCAATGCCACATGCCCCCCACCCCCCCCCCGCACCCGATCCCAACAGCGCACATGGTAATACCTTGAACGCAAAGGCAGTCACCACGGTCCTTTCTTTTGGCAAATCAAACTATAGGTAATATTAAACCCTGAATTGACCTGTGTCGCCGCTGACAACATTCATCCTCATTATATTTAGCCTACTGCCAACTAGAGGTTCAAGAAGAAGAAGAAGAAGAAGAAGAAAAGGGAGCTCACCATCCATCCGCGGAGTCCTTGACATCGATGTAGACCTCCTCCAGGGGCAGCTTCCTCTGCATCACATCGAAACCAGAAACCAAGACCCCAATCAGGAACGGAGGAACTCGCCACCACTTCCACTCAGGAGAAGGCGCATGGAGAAGCAGAAGGCGGGACCTGATCGAGGAGGCGAAGCGCGCCGCGGTCGTAGAGGATGGACTGAAGCGCGCTCGATTCCCCCATTCTGTCCGGGAAATTCGGAGGGCTCGGACAGCTCAGATGGAAAACGTGAAGAACAGAGGATGGAGGTGAGGCCGTGAGGGGCACTGCGCAATCTTGCCCTTTATGTTGTCGCGTACACCGCGCCGTAGCAAAGTCCGGATTCCCAAACGGGACCCCTTTGCTACTTTGCGCTTGAGCCCCTTGGGTTCCTCGTATTCTCGATATTTTGTCCTCTGGGAATATGCTGGGCTCTGGGCTGGGCGTGCATCGTCATCGGCGTTTGACCTGGCTTTGACGAGGCGCTCCCGCTAACGTCGATCAAGCCAAGGAAACAAAATCATGTGAGCTGGGCCAAGACTGGAACGTGCGAAATCATGCGGCGCAGCCTTCGCCATCGGCCACCGTCAGCGTCAGGCGGTGGCAAGAGTCACGCACGCCGGCCAGCCAGCCACCCACCAAGGCCTGCAGGCTTGGCAATAACGCGGGAGTTGAATGGCAGTTCCGCAAGATATACACTACACGGAGTGCAGGACATGACGAATCTTTCCGGAAGAATTTCGTTGTTTGATTTTGTAGAGAGACAATAAGATGAAACGTACAAGACTAAACCCTACCGAGATTCCTCGAAAACCGACATCGGCAGCCCCTTCGTCGTGATATTCGTAAACTGCTGAGAGGTAGGCACGTGAAGAACTCGAACGTGACCAAGAACCACCTGCTCGCGAACAAAGTGGATATGTTTGGTGCGGTGATGATGAACGGGGTTGACGGAGAGGTAGACGACGGACACGGTGTCGCGATACATCACAGTGGCCTTGTCAGCAGGACAAGAGAGCTCGAAGAGAAGCTGCCGAAGCCAGGAGCATTCAACAACAACGTTAGCCACTGCGTGATACTCAGCCTCAGCACTGGACCGAGAAACCGTGGGTTGCCGCTTGGACGACCAGGAGATAAGTGATGGTCCAAGGTAGACACAGTATCCGGAGGTGGAACACCGTGTGTCGGGGCAGCCAGCCCAGTCCGCATCAGAGTATGGCACAATGTCCATAGTTGCCGAAGCGTGGAGCGAGAGGCCAAGATCCATAGTATCGCGAATGTAACGAAGAATCCGTTTCACCACGGACCGGTGAGCATCACGAGGCGAATGCATACAAAGGCACATCTGCTGTACCGCGTACTACAACTCTGGGCGAGTGAGCGTCGGGTACTGGACATCACCCGCAATTGAGCGGTAGAAGGGGGTATCCGGCGCCGGCGAACCATCGGTGACAGAGAGCTTGGCCTTCGTGTCGACATGGGTGGTCACAAGTTTGCAATTGAGCATCCCGACACGGTCAAACAACTCATGAGCGTACTTCCGATGTTGAAGAAAGAACCCGTCCACGCGTCGTACCACCTCGATGTCGAGGAAGTAGTGTAGCAGCCCTATGTCCTTGATGGCGAACTCAGCGCGAAGTCGATCAGTAAGCCGTCGAAGAAGATCGGTGGTCCATGCCGTCAAGATGATGTCATCGACGTAGAGGAGTAGGTATGCAGTCTCATGGCCCTGTCGATAGATAAACTGCGAGGCGTCAGGGCGAGTGGAGCGGAAGCTGAGTTGATGAAGAAACGTTGTGATGCGCTAGTACTAGGCACGCGGTGCCTGCTTGAGACCGTATAACGAGCGAGAAAGTAGGCACACATGATCCGGGCATGTGTCATAGACAAAACCAACGGGCTGCTGGCAATACACCTGCTCGTCGAGATGGTCATGGAGGAAGGCGTTGGAGACATCCATCTGGTGTATCGGCCACCACTACAAAAAACCACTTCCGTGATAATAAGTGTTTGTCACAGTAGGTCATATTTTCTGTTATGCATGTACATTTGTGCCGATTTTATGACAGAATCAAGATAGTCATACCTGTGCTGTCACGGAAGTGTTCCATGACAATATTCCATTTATTGTCACGGAAGTGTCCACTTCTGTGATGATAAATCACGCGTCATGGAAGTGATTTCATCAAGGGTAACTGGCACGTGGCAGCCACTGTAACGGGTCGCTGTTAAGCTATCGTGTGCCGGTTTTGGATCCGATACCCATTAACAGCCTCGACCAATGACAATTTTCCATGTGTCAATTTACCATTCGCCAACGGCACCACGCTTCAGCTCTTCACTACGACAAATGTCATCCATCCAATGGACAAGACACGCCTATGAAACGTCGACACGTGGTACGGCCCAACAGTGGCCCATTTAGGTTAAAAAGACGGCCCAATCGGAGGCCCACGAGATTTAGAAAAAAGTTAGTGGCCCGGCCCACTAACGGCCTGCTTGCACATGGCCCGTCGGCAGTTCTGGCCCATCAACAGTCTGTTATGTATATGGGCCAAACTACGGCCCGGTGTGCTTTCGGCCTGTTAACGACCCATGGAGGAATTGGCCGTATTTTGCAATGTGGGCCTTTAGGCTTGTTACCGACCCATTCTAGAGTTGGGCCAATTCCAGTCCAGTTTGTCTTCCGACCTGTTAACAATCGTCACTTGGGCCATTTGTGTTCCGACGTAACATTCGGCCTCTTAACGGCCCACACTCACCATGGCACGATTCTGGCCCGTTCTCACTTTCGGTCAGTTGAAGGCCCGTGTAGTTCGTCGGCCCATTCATGACACGAGTTAGATTTTGACCTGTTAACAGCCCGCCTACTAATTGGGTCCTCTAGCCTAAGATAGATTTCGGCCTGTTAATGGCCTGTGGGTTCTACGCCATATTACGGGCCTAGTTTTAATTTCACATGTTAAGCGGCCTATTATGTTCTGGCCCAACTAAAGCCCGAGTTGTGTTTCGGCCTATTAACGGACCGTACTCTGTATGGGCCAAATGAGGCCCATTGTTTATTTCGGCCTCTTAACATCCCTTGTTAGGATGGGCCCACATTCAAGCCCACATTCCATTTCTGCCACGTGATGGCCATGATTGTTATGGGCGTAGTTAAGAACAATTGGGACCACTCGAGCCATTATCGGCCCAGGTGGATTAGGATCCACTTATTATCAGTAGGCCGGCCAAATAATGGTCCACTATGACTACCTATTTTCGTTCTGTTCCGATGGCGTTCCAGTAACGTTTTGGCCTGTTGGCCCCCATTTCAGCAATAGGATTATCCTACTCTATACAATCCCTTAAAAAAACCTACATTATACAATAAAGAAATTACGACGTATAAATGAAGAATAATCATACGCTATACAATAAAGAAATCACGGTAGATTACATCCACTGTGCATCAAAGTTCGCCACCAGTTACATACACTAGGAACATACACCTCATACATCATGGACGCACATCAAGACACCTTACCATTTGAACTATGATCTCTTCAAAAAATAGGATTGCCTGGATTCAGGTAGCACAGACCGCAGTCCGCAAAATCTCCACTTTCTTTGTGGCTTTCTCGGTCTCTTGTTTCATTTCGTTCACTAATGCATATGATTCCTGCATCTCCCTTCTCAACATGTCGATTACATCTTGGAACACATATACAGGTTGTCTTTCTGCCTCTAGTAGATGCTCTAGAACATCATCACATTCCAATTTCAATCCATAATCATTTGGTAATGACCATGCCGTACTGCTCTGAGAACTTTGTATTGATGTCACTTTATCCTGAAATGTTTCTGTAAGTAAACATGACTAGGGGAAAAACATAGTTACAACAATGAAGCGAGTAAGACAGACTAACTTCTACATGGCAAATAGGACTAACAATAATGTACACGTCATGAAACATAAACATGTGATATTGTAAAAAAATAGAAAGATGGTAGTCTGTGGAGAACACATACATACATCTCTCTTCGCTCACCAAAGGAGCATGATGCTGGGGCCAAATCCAAAACACCGACAGGTTACAAATTGAGACGACGCGCAACTACTGAACATTAGATATATCTTGCGTGTAAGTAAGCAAACAATTAGCCATTGTGTAGCTCATATTAACTAGCTGAAACATTGTGTGGCATGTTTCAAAAGAGTCTTAGAGAGCATACTGAATTGTAGAGGGATTCATATAAACCTACTACAGTAAGCAAAACTATGCAATCATTAGCCAACTCAGCAGTTGCTGACGGGCAAGCAAAATACAGTATGACTCAGACAAACAAGCAAAATATGCCTATAGAGAAACAAGCAATTAAATGGTTGTGTGTAAGCGAGTAGTTTTAGATTGTGGCCTCATATAAACTAGATTGTGAGCCTCATGCAGTAATAGTTGATTAATGGACTTCAAAACTTTATGCACACTTTGCCAGAGTAATGAAATGATAAAGCATTTAATTACGTCAACTAATAGTTATACAAGTACCCTACATCAGGCAACATTGTTTGGGCATCTCATTAACTACAAGACAAATAAAGCAATTGAAACGAGCAATTTAACTATGCCTGAAGCAAACAAGAAATTGAACTGTTAATGGATTGATAAGAACCCTGCTTGTCTATTTTGTTGGGAACCTCTTGAAAAGATGGATTGATAAGAACCCTGATTGTCTATTTTGTTCTGAACCTGAGAGTGTGCATCATCTCTTTTTTGGGTGTGTGGTAACTAAGAAAACTTGGATGCACATATCTAGTTACTCTGTTTTACCTTTATGTCGGGGTCAAATCTGACAGATCTCGGGTAGGGGGTCCTGAGTTAGTAGTCTTGCACGTTGGTAATAGGGCACAAATTTTTACCCAGGGTGAAGCTCTCCTTAGAGACAAAACCCTACGTCCCGCTTGTGTTGTATTGATTTGGGATGGAGTACAAAGTACAAGTGATCTACCATGAGATTGTTGGGTGTCGTCTACGAGCCTTATCCCTCGGTTTATATAGTGGAAGTGCTAGTTATCGACTAGAGGCGGGGTGAATAAGCGATTTTTATGAATTTCTTCAAGACATGCAATGTCTTTAAAGACGCAGAAGCGAAATTGAAACTAAACAAGATGCAAGGGAAGATAAACTACACTAGGCATGCTAGAAAGTCAATGAACACTAGAAGTAATGTACGAAGACAAATAGCAGCTAGGTTGGTGGTACGTCTCCAATGTATCTATAATTTTTGATTGTTCCACGCTATTATAGTATCAATCTTGGATGTTTTATATGCAATCATATATCATTTTTGGGACTAACCTATTAACCCAGTGCCAAGTGCCAGTTGCTATTTTTTTTGCCTATTTTTGGTTTTCCAGGAAATCAGTACCAAACGGAGTCCAAACGCTATGAAACTTTTTGACGATTTTTTTTTTCTGGACATAAGAGACCCTAGAAGCTTCGGGAGGAGGCCAGAAGGCAAAGGAGTAGGCGACAAGGCACTAGGGCGCGCCCTGGGGAGCGTCCTAGTACCTTGTGGGCCCCTCGTGGCTGTGTCTGACCTAATTCCACCTCTATAAATTCTCTAAAATCGGGAAACCAATAGAGAGCCACCCCAAAATACTTTTTCCGCCACCACAAGTCTCCGTTCTTTCATGATCCCATCTGGAGGCCTTTTCCGGCACTTCGTCAGAGGGGGAATCGATCACGGAGGGCTTCTACATCAACCTTGCTGCCCTGCCGATGATGTGTGAGTAGTTTACTGATACGTCTCCAATGTATCTATAATTTTTTATTGTTCCATGCTATTATAGTATCAATCTTGGATGTTTTATATGCAATTATATATCATTTTTTGGGACTAACCTATTAACTTAGTGCCAAGTGCGAGTTGCTGTTTTGGGGTTTCCAGGAAATCAGTACCAAACGAAGTCCGATTGCCACGAAACTTTTTGATGTTTTTTTCTGGACACAAGAGACACTAGAAGCTTCAGGAGGAGGCCAGAAGACAAAGGAGTGGCCCACAAGCCACCAGGGCATGCCCTGGTGCCTTGTGGGCCCCTCGGTCCCCCGTTTGACCTAATTCCAGCTCTATAAATTCTCTAAAATCAGGAAACCAATAGAGAGCCACCCAAAACCCTTTTTCCGCCGCCGCAAGTTCCTGTTCTCGCATGATCCCATCTGGGTGCCTTTTCTGGCACTCTGCCGAAGGGGGAATCAACCACGGAGGGTCTCTACATGAGCCTTGTTGCCCCTCTGATGATGTGTGAGTAGTTTACCACAGACCTATGAGTCCATAGCTAGTAGCTAGATGGCTTATTCTCTCTCTCTCTTTGATCTTCAATACAATGTTCTCCTTGATGTTCTTGGAGATATATTTGATGTAATCCTTTTTGCGGTGTGTTTGTTGGGATCCGATGAATTGTGAGTTTATGATCAGATTATCTATGAATATTATTTGAGTCTTCTCTGAACTCTTTTATGCATCATCATTATTATAGCTTTGTATTTCTCTTCGATCTATTGATTTGGTTTGGGCAACTAGATTGATTTTTCTTGCAATGGGAGAGGTGCTTTGTAATGGGTTCGATCTTGCGGTGCTCAATCCCATTGATAGAAGGGGACATGACATGTATTTGTATCATTGCCATTAAGGATAAAATATGGGGTTTATTCATATTGATTGAGTTTAATTTGTCTACATTATGTCATCTTGTTTAACGAATTATTCCGTTCTTTATGAACTTAATACTCTAGATGCATGCTGGATAGCGGTCGATGTGTGGAGTAATATTGGTAGATGCTGGCTGGAGTCGGTCTACTTATGTTGGACATGATGCCTATATACATGATCATTGCCTTAGATATCGTCATGATTATTCTCTTTTCTATCAATTGCCCAACAATAATTTGTTTACCCACCGGATGCTATCTTTAAGAGAGAAGCCTCTAGTGAAAACTATGGCCCCGGGGTCTATCTAAGTCATATATTAAAATCCAAAAATATATTGATGCACTTTTATTTATTTTATTTTATTTTATGTTTTTATTTATGTATCTATCACTACGAGATTTGATCCTTGCAATTAACCGCCAAGGGATTGACAACCCCTTGTTTGCGTTGGGTGCAAATATTTGTTATTTTGTGTGTATGTACTGCTAACGAGTTGTTGCGTGGTTCTCCTACTGGATTGATAACATTGGTTCTTAACTAAGGGAAATACTTATCTCTAATGTACTGCATCATCCTCTCCTCTTCGGGGAAATCCCAACGCAGCTCACAAGTAGCAGGAAAAATTTCTAGCGCCGTTGTCGGGGAGACATCACCAACATCTATCAAGTACCTACGCATAAACTTTCATCTCCTTGCATTTACATTATTTGCCATTTGCCTCTCATTTTCATCTCCTCCACTTCTAAAACATTTTCACAAAAAACACAAAAATATTTTTTGATTGTCTTTTTACTTGTTTGCTTGCTTTGTCACGATGTCTCAAGAAAATACAAAATTATGTGATTTTTCCAATACTAATAATGATGATTTTATTAGTACTCCGATTGCTCCTCCCGCCGCTAGTGCGGAGTCTTGTGATATTAATGCCGCTTTGTTAAATCTTGTTATGAAAGAACAATTTTCTGGTAGTCCTAATGAAGATGCTACATCCCATCTGAACACTTTCATTGAGTTGTGTGACATGCAAAAGAAAAAAGATGTGGATATTGATATTGTCAAATTAAAATTATCTCTGTTCTCACTACGAGATTGCGCTAAAACTTGGTTTTCATGTTTGCCACGAAATAACATTGATTCATGCGATAGGTGTAAAGATGCTTTTATTGCAGTATTTTCCTCCCACGAAAATTATTTCTCTTAGAAATCAAATTATGAATTTTAAGCAACTTGAGCATGAACATTTTGCCCAATCTTGGGAGAGGATGAAATTAATGATAAGAAATTTCCGAACTCATGGCTTATGTTTATGGACGATCATACAAAAAATTTATGCGGGATTGAACTTTGTTTCTAGAAATCTTTTAGATTCCGCCGTGGGTGGTACCTTTATGGAAATTACGCTAGGAGAAGATACAAAATTGCTTGATAATATTATAGCAAATTATTCACAGTGGCACACTGAAAGAACTCCTACTAGTAAAAAAGTAAATTCTGTTGAAAAAATTAGTAATTTGAGTGACAAAGTTGATGCGCTTATGAAAATGGTTGCTAGTAAGAGTTCTCATATTGATCCTAATTATGTGCCTTTGTGTACTTTGATTGAGCAAAATAATGATCCCGTAGATATGAATTTTGTCTCGCGAAACAATTTTAATAGTAATGCTTATAGAGGTAATTTTAATCCTAGGCCGTTTCCTGAAAATTCCTCTAATAATTATGGCAATTCCTATGGCAATTCTTATAATAATAATAATAATAATAGTATGCCATCTGATCTTGAAAGTAATATTAAAAAAATTATTAATGCTCAAAAGGTTTTCAATACTACGATAGAGGAAAAATTGAGTAAACTTGATGATATGTCTAGGAGCATGGATATACTTGTTCATGATGTGGAAAATCTAAAATCTAAAATTTTGCTAGCCAAGCTCGATATTAATGAATCCATTAAATCCCTTTATGTCTCTATCGATGAAAGTAAAGAAAGAACCACTAGGTTGAGGGCTAAGCGAGAATTCTTAGAAAAAACGATTCCGCCTGGTTTTTATCGAAATCAAGATGAAGATATTAAAATGATTGGTGTCACACCCATTGAATCTTTGTTTAGCAATATAAAAATTGATGATAATGGGACTGAAGAAGAGTCAACTTTAGCTAGAAGGCATCCCAATTGTTCGGAGGGTGATGATCTTAATGAAAAATTTGATAAAAGTGGGTTCAGAGAGGTGAAAACTTTAAATAGTGATGTGCCCACTACTTTGGATTTCAAGGACTTTAATTATGATAGTTGTTCTTTAATTGAGTGTATTTCCTTGTTGCAATCCATGCTAAATTCACCCAATTCTTATGAACAAAATTAGGCTTTTACTAAACATATTGTAGAAGCGATGATGAAAGCTTTAGAAGAAAAGTTAGAATTAGAGATTTCAATACCTAGAAATTATATGATGAGTGGGAACCTACCATTAAAGTTAAAATTAATTATGAGTGCAATTATTTATGTGATTTGGGTGCTAGAATTTCCACAATACCAAAATCTTTATGTGATGTGCTAGGTTTTACCAATATGGACGAATGTTCTCTTAATTTGCACTTAGCAGATTCCACTATTAAGAAACCTTTGGATAGAATAATTGATGTTCTTATTCTTGCAAATAGGAATTATGGGCCTGTTGATTTCATTGTGCTCGATATTGATTGCAATCCATCTTGTCCCGTAATACTCCGTAGACCGTTCTTACGTACCATAGGTGCTATCATTGATATGAAAGAAGGGAATATAAGATTTCAATTTATTAAAGAAGGGTATGCAACACTTCCCTAGAATGAAAATTAAGCCACCATATGAATCCATTATGAGGGCCACCTATGGAATTAATTTGAAAGATGACAACACTTGAAACTATGCATTACGTCTAGCTAGGTGCGTAAAACAATAGAGCTAGTTGGAAGGCAACCCAATAGTTATCTTATTTTTCTTGTTTATTTTTCCATTTTTTTGGTGTGCACACAATTATGCTACTGTTATGGTTGTGTTTTTGTGTTTAAATTAGTTTTTGTGCCAAGTAAAACCTTTGGGATGATTTGGATGATAGTTGATTTGATTCTGTGAAAAAACAGAAACTTTTGCGCCCAGTAACCGAATTGTTTAAATTCACTAGGCGTGCTTTTGATCTGACTTTTTTACACATGATTGATATACAAATTTTCGAATTTTCTTTAATTTTTCATATTTTTTTGTGTTACAGAAGTATAGGCATAATTCAGATTACTACAGATTGTTTTGTTTTTGACAGATTCTGTTTTCGTTGCATTGTTTGCTTGTTTTGATGAATTTATGCATTGTATCGGGGGGTGTAAGCCATGGTGAAGTTAGAATACAGAAATCAAATTATGAATTTTAAGCAACTTGAGCACGAGCATTTTTCCCAATCTTGGGAGAGGATGAAATTAATGAAAAGAAATTGCCGAACTCATGGCTTAAGTTTATGGATGATCATACAAAAAATTTATGCGTGATTGAACTTTGTTTCTAGAAATCTTTTAGATTCCGCCGTGGGTGGTACCTTTATGGAAATTATGCTAGGAGAAGATACAAAATTTCTTGATAATATTATAGCAAATTATTCACAGTGGCACACTGAAATAACTCCTACTAGTAAAAAAGTAAATTATGTTGAAGAAATTAGTACTTTGAGTGACAAAGTTGATGCGCTTATGAAAATGGTTGCTAGTAAGAGTGTTCATATTGATCCTAATTATGTGCCTTTGTCTACTTTGATTGAGCAAAATAATGATCCCGTAGATATGAATTTTGTCTCGCGAAACAATTTTAATAGTAATGCTTATAGAGGTAATTTTAATCCTAGGCCGTTTCCTGGAAATTCCTCTAATAATTATGGCAATTCTTATAATAATAATAATAATAATAATAATAATAATAATAGTATGCCCTCTGATCTTGAAAGTAATATTAAAAAAATTATTAATGCTCAAAAGGTTTTCAATACTACGATAGAGGAAAAATTGAGTAAACTTGATGATATGTCTAGGAGCATGGATATGATTGTTCATGATGTGGAAAATCTAAAATCTAAAATTTTGCCACCCAAGCTCGATATTAATGAATCCATTAAATCCCTTTATGTCTCTATCAATGAAAGTAAAGAAAGAACCACTAGGTTGAGGGCTAAGCGAGAATTCTTAGAAAAAACAATTCCGCCTGGTTTTTATCGAAATCAAGATGAAGATATTAAAATGATTGGTGTCACACCCATTGAATCTTTGTTTAGCAATATAAAACTTGATGATAATGGGACTGAAGAAGAGTCAACTTTAGCTAGAAGGCATCCCAATTGTTCGGAGGGTGATGATCTTAATGAAAAAATTGATAAAAGTGGGTTCAGAGAGGTGAAAACTTTAAATAGTGATGTGCCCACTACTTTGGATTTCAAGGAATTTAATTATGATAGTTGTTCTTTAATTGAGTGTATTTCCTTGTTGCAATCCATGCTAAATTCACCCAATTCTTATGAACAAAATAAGGCTTTTACTACACATATTGTAGAAGCGATGATGAAAACTTTAGAAGAAAAGTTAGAATTGGAGATTTCAATACCTAGAAATTATATGATGAGTGGGAACCTACCATTAAAGTTAAAATAAAAATTATGAGTGCAATGATTTATGTGATTTGGGTGCTAGAATTTCCACAATACCAAAATCTTTATGTGATGTGCTAGGTTTTACCAATATGGACGAATGTTCTCTTAATTTGCACTTAGCGGATTCCACTATTAAGAAACCTTTGGATAGAATAATTGATGTTCTTATTCTTACAAATAGGAATTATGGGCCTGTTGATTTCATTGTGCTCGATATTGATTGCAATCCATCTTGTCCTGTAATACTCCATAGACCGTTCTTACGTACCATAGGTGCTATCATTGATATGAAAGAAGGGAATATAAGATTTCAATTTACTAAAGAGGGGTATGGAACACTTCCCTAGAATGAAAATTAAGCCACCATATAAATCTATTATGAGGGTCACCTATGGAATTAATTTGAAAGATGACAACACTTGAAACTATGCATTACGCCTAGCTAGGTGCGTAAAACAATAGAGCTAGTTGGGAGGCAACCCAATAGTTATCTTATTTTTCTTGTTTCTTTTTCCATTTTTTGGTGTGCACACAATTATGCTACTGTTATGGTTGTGTTTTTGTGTTTAAATTAGTTTTTGTGCCAAGTAAAACCTTTGGGATGATTTGGATGATAGTTGATTTGATTCTGTGAAAAAACAGAAACTTTTGCGCCCAGTAACCGAATTGTTTAAATTCACTGGACGTGATTTTGATCTGACTTTTTTTACACATCATTCATATACAAATTTTCGAATTTTCTCTAATTTTTCATATTTTTTTGTGTTACAGAAGTATAGGCATAATTCAGATTACTACAGATTGTTTTGTTTTTGACAGATTCTGTTTTCGTTGCATTGTTTGCTTGTTTTGATGAATTTATGCATTGTATCGGGGCGTATAAGCCATGGTGAAGTTAGAATACAGTAGGTATAATGCAATAATAAAATATTAAAGGGTTTACAACATCACCTAAAGTTGGTAATTTGATTCTTGTACTAATGGATCTCACGAGTTTTCTGTTGAGTTTTGTGTGCTGAAGTTTTCAAGTTTTGAGTGAGACCATGATGGATGAAGGAATAAGGAGTGGCAAGAGCCTAAGCTTGGGGATTCCCGAGGCACCCCAAGGTAATATTCAAGGACTCCCAAGCATCTAAGCTTGGGGATGCCCCGGAAGGCACCCCTCTTTCTTCTACCAACCATCGGTAATATTACTTGGAGCTATATTTTTATTCATCACATGATATGAGTTTTGCTTGGAGCATCGTGTATTACATGAGTCTTTGCTTTGTTTGCTTTTTAGTTTGTCACAATCATCTTTGCTGGACACACCTATTTGAGAGGGACACACATTTTTCGTGATTTGTTAGAATACTCTTTGCGCTTCACTTATATCTTTTGAGCTAGGCGGTTGCTCTAGTACTTCACTTATATCTTTTAGAGCACGGCGGTGATTATATTTTGGAGAAATAGTTGCACTCTCATGCTTCACTTATATCATTTTTAGAGTTGATAATAGTAATGGCAATATGCACAAGTTATGAATTTGGTCCTAATATGATGGATATTCAAGACGGATATAATAAAAACTTTCATGCAGATCACTGAATATGATAAGTTTGATTCCTTGCAATAATTTTGCGACATGAAGATGATAATATGTGGGTTGTACTAGTGAGTAATTGTGGTTTAGTAAGAATATTGGTGTTAAGGTTTGTGATTCCCTATGCATGCACGTAAAGTCAATATTTATGCAACGAAGTTATATCCTACTTATGGTTCATTATTCAGTGTTAGTTATTCTCAATGCATGTTTATGACCGTTTTTGTTTTTTGGTTGGTCGCTTCTCAATCTATTTAAGAGCCTCTATTTGTACTAAGCGGGAATGCTGCTTGTGCATCCAACTCCTTAAACCTAAAGTTGTGCCATATGAGTCCACCATACCTACCTATATGCGGTATTTACATGTTGTTCCAAGTAAATTTGCATGTGCCAACTCTAATCATTCAAATAATTATCCATTTTGTGTGCCGTACCGTGCGCTCATCAAGCGACAGGGGGTGGTCAATATCTTTCATGCTGGATGGGTTATTCTCATGATGAGTGTTTATTCACTTGTCATTGCACGAGAAAGTGGCAGGTAATAGGGATGCCCAGTCCCATTATGAATCAAAATTAAAAATGAAATAAACTCCCCCTTGAAAAGTTGAAAGTTTGAAGGCACCTGTGGATACGACTAGCCATGGATTGTGAAAGAATGGTGGAGGGGGAGTAAAACTTTATTTTCTGTTTGGGAACCACCTATAATGTGTCTAGCATGGAAGAAATTGGAAACTTTCAGTTGTGACGTTGATAGGAAAAGCATGCCTCTCAAAATAATTTATCTCTGTTTTAAGATTTGAGCTTTGGCACCTGTGCAAATCTCTACTTCCCTCTACGAAGGGCCTATCTATGTTATTTTATTTTATTTACTTTTATTTTTTATTTTGAGTCATCACCTTCTCTTATAAGCACCAACTAGATAGCACTATTGTCATACTTGTGCATTGGGTGTAGATAATATTGAGTGTGTTTCATGAATGGATCAATGATTGAGCATGACGGGCTAGGGATAACATTCTTTAGCATTGATATTTTGAAAGACATGATTATTTGTTGGTATGCCTGAGTATTTATATATTTATGTCAAATTATAGACTATTGCTTTGAATCACTCGAATCTCAAAATTCATGCCACAAAAGAAAGATTAGATGATGAATATGATAGGTAGCATTCCACATCAAAAATTCTATTTTTATCATTTACCTACTCGAGGACGAGCAGGAATTTAGCTTGGGGATGTTTGATACGTCTCCATCGTATCTATAATTTTTGATCGTTCCATGCTATTATAGTATCAATCTTGGATGTTTTATATGCAATTATATATCATTTTTTGGGACTAACCTATTACTTAGTGCCAAGTGCCAGTTGCTGTTTTTGCCTGTTTTTGGTTTTCCAGGAAATCAGTACCAAACGAAGTCCAATTGCCACGAAACTTTTTGATGATTTTTTTCTGGACATAAGAGACACTATAAGCTTCGGGAGGAGGCCAGAAGACGAATGAGTGGCCCACAAGGCACCAGGGCGCGCCCTGGTGCCTTGTGGGCCCCTCTGATAACCCACAAGTACAGGGGATCACAACAGTTTTCGAGGGTAGAGTATTCAACCCAAATTTATAGATTCGACACAAGGGGAGCCAAAGAATATTTGCAAGTATTAGCAGTTGAGTTTTCAATTCAACCACACCCGGAGATTAAATATCTGTAGCAAAGTGATCAGTAGCACAGTAATATGATAGTTTTGATAGCAGTGGTAACAGCAGTAGTAACGGTAACAGTGATAGCAATAATTTTGTAGCAAGTGTATCAGTAGCAGCAGCAATAGTAACTTAGCAAGAACAATATGTGGAAAATTCGTAGGCATTGGATCGGTGAATTCGTTGGATGATGTTCATCATATAACAGTCAGAACCTAGGGCGATACAAAACTAGCTCCAGTTCATAAATATAATGTAGGCATATATTCCGTAAATAGTCATACGTGCTTATCGAAAAGAACTTGCATGACATCTTTTGTCCTACCCTCCCGTGGCAGCAGGGTCCATAAGGAAACTAAGGGATATTAAGGCCTCCTTTTAATAGAGAACCGGAACAAAGCATTAACACATAGTGAATACATGAACTCCTCAAACTACGGTCATCACCAGAAAGTATCCCAATTACTGTCACCCTGGGGTTTACGGATCATAATGATGCGGCTTGAACTACGTCGGTATTTCCCCAAAGAGGAAGGGATGATGCAACACAGCTACGATAGGTATTTCCCTTAATGATGAGACCAAGGTTATCGAACCAGTAGGAGAACCACGCAACACTACATGAATGGTACCTGCACACAAAAAAATACTTGCAACCCGACGTAAAAGTGGGGTTGTCAATCCCTCCCGGTAAAAAGATAGATAAAATTGTAGTAGATTGGATAAATAGATCTCGTGGGAACGCGAGATAAAATAAATAACAAAAAATTGCAGCAAGGTATTTTTGGGTTTTTGGATTAATAGATCTGAAAATAAAAGCAAATAAAAATAGATCTCAAAGGCAAATATGATAAAGAATAGACCCGGGGGCCGTAGATTTCACTAGTGGCTTCTCTCGAGAAAAATAGCATACGGCGGGTAAACAAATTACTGTTGGGCAATTGATAGAACTTCAAATAATTATGACGATATCCAGGCAATGATCATTATATAGGCATCATGTCCAAGATTAGTAGACCGACTCCTGCCTGCATCTACTACTATTACTCCACACATCGACCGCTATCCAGCATGCATCTAGTGTATTAAGTTCATAGAGAAACGGAGTAATGCAATAAGAACAATGACATGATGTAGACAAGATCTATTCATGTAGGAATATACCCCATCTTGTTATCCTTAATAGCAACAATACATACGTGTCATTTCCCCTTCTGTCACTGGGATTGAGCACCCTAAGATCGAACCCATCACAAAGCACCTCTTCCCATGTCAAGAAAAATCGATCTAGTCGGCCTAACTAAACCAAAGATTCGAAGAAGAAATACGAGGCTATAAGCAATCATGCATATAAGAGATCAAAAGACTCAAATAACTTTCATGGATAAAAACATAGATCTCATCATAAACTCAAAGTTCATCGGATCCCAACAAACACACCGCAAAAAGAGTTACATCAAATAGATCTCCAAGAGACCATTGTATTGAGAATCAAAAGAGAGAGAGGAAACCATCTAGCTACTAACTACGGACCCGTAGGTCTACAATGAACTACTCACGCATCATCAGAGAGGCACCAATGAGGATGATGAACCCCTCCGTGATGGTGTCTAGATTGGATCTGTGGTTTCTGGAACTTGCGGCGGCTGGAATTGTGTTTCGTCGACTCCCCTAGGGTTTTTGGAATATTGGGGTATTTATAGAGCAAAGAGGCGGTGCGGGAGGTGGCCGAGGTGGGTTGTGCTCCCCTCGAAGCCCCCCTCTGGTACTTCCTTGGCCACGTGTGTCTTCTGGTCCAGAAAAAATCACCAAAAAGTTCTCAGCAATCAATTTTAATGCATGTTGACATCCAAGATAAATCATTATCCACTCCTAGTACTAAGCATGGCATGAGAAACTATAATCTCTAATTGTCATTGCAAACTGTTTGATCATAATATGACGAATCAGGATACTAGGTTAAACATATTTACAAAAAAACAAAAACAAGTTGAGTTCGTACCCCTCTCTCTCTGCCACAGTCAATTCATTAAATATCGTCATTATTGCCTTTCACTTGCACGATCGAATGATATGAAAATAATAATAGTGCAAGAGTGTTGTGGACTAAGCTGAAATCTATAAAATTTATTCAAAAGGAAAAGACAAGGTAATTTGAGCTTTTTATTAGATCAACAATATATACATACGAGAGCCACTCAACATTTTCACCGTGGTCTTCTCCTTGGTATGACCTCAAATAAAAGAAAGAATTTCAGAGAAACAAACTAAAATATTTTTGGAGTTTTTAGTTTTCCTTAAAGAAAGCAAAATACGAAGGGAAACAAAAACGAGAAAAACTATTTACACGGGAAACGTCCCAACAAGCAAAAGAAGAATATGGAAATCTTTTTGGGTTTTCTTTTAATACTACAACTAATTAAACTAGAAAAAAAAGACCGAAAAGAAGCAAGAAATATTTTGGATTTTCTCAAAGTTTTTCAAACACACAAGAAGAAAGCGATGAAATAAATCTAGCATGATAATACAATGAAAAGTGTGGACACCGACAACTGGAATGATGTGGGAACATGAATGTAATGTCGGTGCAAATACGTACTCCCCCAAGCTTAGGCTTTTGGCCTAGCTTGGTAATCACCAGCCCGCCCTGCATAGTAGTCAGAGTGATAGCTCACGGAGGCTCTCGGTGCAGCCTCCTCAGCACGCCGAGCTGCCTCGATCTCCGCCTTGTACGAGCGGGCCTCGCTCTCAAGAACATAATCTTCTTTTGCTATCAATAAAAGAGAGCAGGCACAGGCAAAACAATAGGCACAATGGTTTCTTTATTGAACCTCAAGTTATAAGTATAATCAGTGATTTTGCCCTTAAGGAACTTATGGCGCTTCATGGCCTCAAAGTCTAAGTACTGAGTAGGTAAGATGGGATCATAAGGCAGAGGTGTAACACCAACCTCCTTAGCTACGTGAGAAGCATAAATCCCACCGCGAAATTACCCACTAGACATTGTGTTGCAATCTCCGTGCACAATAGCTCCAAGATTATAACATTAATTCCGGTCAGAGCAGTGTGTATGAGCTCAGTCAGGAGCACATAGTGTGCTACAATCTTGCTTGCCTACGATGCATTTGCCATTAAAGAGTGCAAAGTTGAATTGATGGGAATAAAATACTCTTTTTCTTCCTGTGTCACTCCTCTATCCTCACTGTAGCAAAGCTTAGTCAAAAATGACTCATACTCAGATCTTGGTGGCTCGTCTAGCGAACCCCAATATGGAATTTTGCAGGCCACATAACACACATTAGAGGCATGGTAAATGGATGATCATAAATGCTAAACGGAACTCTAGACTCACGAGGAAAATATTTAAATTTCTTAGTAAAGGTTTCTGTGAGGTTGAGATGCTGGATGCACTTATCTTCAATGTAGGGCCGAGCTCGGCGTTGTAACAATTGATCAAATTCTTCCTTAATGCCTGCCCTTACCATGAAATCGTTACATGGCCATAGGCATGATTTGATAGCGGCATCCCGCATTGCGCTTGCGCTTGGTTCAACATAAGACCGACGTATCGAGCCACTACTATGATTGCCTCCGTAGACCTCCTCCTCGAAGAACTCCTAAAGAATTGCATTTTTATTTGCGAACAATTTCAAGGAGCTTCCCCCAAAATATTTTCAAAAACGGAGCTTCGAGTAAAGAGAGCGAAATCCACGGGTTTGAGAGGCAGAACACGAGGAGAAGCTATGGTGATTTTTTCTGGAGGTAGGAGATGACATGGGCTAAAGAAGAAGTGAGGGGACCCACGTGGGACCACAACCCAGTCATGCCTGGGGTTGCTGGCGCCCCCTGGTGTCTTGTGGTCACCAGTTGCACCCCCCCATGATGTTATTTGCACCAGAAATTCAGAAATATTCAGAAAAAATCGTGTTAAATTTTCAGGGCATTCTGAGAACTTTTATTTTTGGGTCATTTTTTTAATTGCACGGAAAATTCAAAAACAGACTAAACATGGCATTTTATTTTATTTAACTAGAAAACCAGAAACAAAAGGTAGGAACAAAGAGTTATGCTCACTAAATTCATCGACTTCATACCTCTCAAAAATGATCCATTAAACAAGGTTGATCAGTCTTATTAACAACCACTTTCGATTAGCTGAAACCGAAGAACTTTTGTAAAACACTAAGTTACCTGAACGTGGATGTGAATATCCCCAACAATATATGTCATATTTCTTTTTGGCAGTAGGTAGAGGTAGTTGAAAACTTCCAATAGCGATTGTCGAATTTTTCAATAACATTAATACCATTCACTTGGAATTGTTTCTTCGGAAAGTGCACCATAGGCTCATTACCATTGATATGAAAGGTGACCTTGCTTTTATTGCAATCAATAACAGCCCCTGCAGTATCAAAAAGGGTCTACCAAGGATAATCGACATGTTGTCGTCCTCGGGCATCTCAATTATAACAAATTCTGTTAAGATAGTAACATTTGCAACAACAACGTGCACATCCTCACAAAACCGATAGGTATGGCAGTTGATTTGTCAGCCATTTGCAAAGATATTTCATTAGGTGTGAGTTTATTCAAGTCAAGTCTTTTATATAAATAAAGGCATAACACTAACACCAGCTCCTAAATCACACAAAGCATTTTTGACATATTTTCTTTTGATGGAGCAAGTATAGTTGTGTATTCCCGGATCTCCAATTTTTTTAGGTACTCCATCCTTAAAAGATAATTAGCAAGCATGGTGGAATTTCAGCTTCAGGTGTCTTTCTCTTATTAGTGATAATGTCTTTCATGTATTTTGCATAAGGGGCCATCTTTAAAATATCATTCAAACGGTACGCAAAAAGACTGGCCTAAGCATTTCAGCAAAGCATTCAAATTCTTCAATCTTTTTTCTTAGTTGGTTTTAGGTGGAAAAGGCATGGTTTTTTGAACCCATGGCTCTCTTTCTTTTCCATGTTTTCTAGCAACAAAGTCTCTTTTGTCATATCTTTTATTTTTAGGTTGTGGGTTATCAGATCAACAACAGTTCTATCTCAACACCATTATCTGGTTGGGTGTTTTCATGAACATCATCATTATCTTTTCATTATCCCTAGGTGAATGTTCATTACCAGATTGAGTTTCAGCATCTGAGATAGAGACAACATTATTAGCTTCAGGAGGTTTTTCTATTGCAGCTTCACTAGAGGTATGCAAAGTCCTATCATTTTTCTTTCCTTTTAGAAGGACTAGGTGCATCAGTGTTAATTCTTGAGAGTCTTGTTCAATTCTTTTAGGGTGTCCCTCAGGATAAAGTGGTTCCTGAGTCATTCTACTTCCTCTAGTCATTACTCTAATAGCATGATCATTCATATTATTGTTCATTTCAATAAGCAATTCTCTTTGAGATTTAGCAACTTGTTCTAACTGAGTTTGAACCATAGAGGCATGTTTTCCTACACCTCTAACATCATTAGTGATTCAAAGAACAAGTCACTCAAGCGAGCAATCATATCGGAATTATATTTCAATTGTTTCATAACATTTGCATTGAAGTGATCTTGTTTCTAATGTAATTTTCAAACTCATATAAGCATTGACTAGGTGTTTATTATAAGGAATGTCACCTTCATCAAATTTAATTAAGAGAGTTACCTCTACCACCTGGGAGGGGGTGGTGTGTCAAGTCCATGTATTTCTTCAATAGGTGGTAAATTCTTAACTCCCCAGCTTTAATACCTTTTTCCTTCAACATTTCTTTGACTCTGCATATCTTCGGGACTGAGAAAATAAACTACCCCTCTTCTTCGGAGTGGGTTTAGGCGTGGTGTTCGGAAAGAGTCCAATCATCAAATTTTTCAATATGTTATTCATAATTCCTCAGCTTGTTCAACAGTTTGTTCCCTGAAAACACAACCAGCACACACTATCTAGGAAGTCCTAGAAGCATCGGTTAGTCCATTATAGAAGATATCAAGGATTTCATTTTTCTTAGAGGAGATCCGGCAAAGCATTAAGCAATTGGAGAAGCCTCCCCCAAGCTTGTGGGGAGCTCTCTCTTCAATTTGCACAAAGTTAAATATTTCCTGTAAGGCAACTTGTTTCTTATGAGCAGGAAAATATTTTTCAGAGAAGTAATAGATCATATCCTGGGGACTACGCACACACCAGAGCAAGAGTATTGTACCATATCTTAGCATCACCCTTTAATGAGAACGGAAATAATTTGAGGATATAGTAGTAGCGAATTTTCTCATCATAAGCAAAAAGGGTGGCTATATCATTTAGTGTAGTAAGATGTGCCACACAGTTTCAGTTTCATAGCCATGGAAAGGATCAAATTCAACCAAAGTAATTAACTCTGGGTCGATAGAGAATCATATTCCTTATCGGTAACAAAGATAGGTGAGTAGCAACCTTAGGATCACATTTCATTCTAGCATTCAAAGATTTTTCTCTCAGTTTGCATAGTAATTTCTTAAGATCATCCGTATCATTGCAACAAGAAAGTCTCTAGCTATATCCTCCCATAACATACCCTTCAGGTATCTTAGGCATTTCATATCTAGGAGAGCTAGGTCTAAAGTGTTTCAAGATTTTTAGTTTCAAGTACTTCATCAGTCTCAACAATTTCATCAGTTTCAACATCTCTCAATATCTTTAGCTCTAGTAATTTGTTCATCAAGAAATTCACCTAGTGGCACATTATCCTCAAGCAAGGTACTAGCATCATCATCAGTATCATTCATAGCAGAAGTAGCATCATCAATAACTTGCACATATCAGGATTAATAGCATGTGGTGGTGTAGCAAGTCTACTCAAAATAGAAGGTGAATCAAGTGCAGAGTGTGATGGGCAGTTCCTTACCTCCCCTCGTCCTAGAGGGAACGATCTTGGTTTTTATCCTTCAATTCATCATAGTGATAATTAGATAATAATCCCAAGCGCCTCAACAAATATAGCTATGCTCCCCGGCAACGGCGCTAGAAAAAGGTCTTGATAACCCACAAGTACAGGGGATCGCAACAGTTTTCGAGGGTAAGTATTCAACCCAAATTATAGATTCGACACAAGGGGAGTCAAAGAATATTTGCAAGTATTAGTAGTTGAGTTGTCAATTCAACCACACCTGGAGATTAAATATCTGTAGCAAAGTGATCAGTAGCACAGTATATGATAGTTTTGATAGCAGTGGTAACAGCAGTAGTAACGATAACAGTGATAGCAACATTTTTGTAGCAAGTGTTCACAGTAGCAGCAGCATAGTAACTTAGCAAGAACAATATGTGGAAAATTCGTAGGCATTGGATCGGTGAATTGTTGATGATATTCATCATATACAGTCATAACCTATGGCGATACAAACTAGCTCCAGTTCATAAATATAATGTAGCATGTATTCCGTAAATAGTCATACGTGCTTATGGAAATAACTCGCATGACATCTTTTCCTACCCTCCCGTGGTCGGGGGTCCATAAGGAAACTAGGGATATTAAGGCCTCCTTTAATAGAGAACCGGAACAAAGCATTAACACATAGTGAATACATGAACTCCTCAAACTACGGCATCACCGGAAATGTATCCCAATTACTGTCACCCTGGGTTTACGGATCATAACACGTAATAGGTGAATATGACTTGCAAGATCGATCTGAACATAGATATAATGGTGAAAACATAAACGGTTCAATCTGAAATCATGGCACTCGGCCCTGTGACAGCATTAAGCATAGCAAAGTCATACAAACACAATCTCAGAACATAGTGGATACTAGGGATCAAGCCCTAACAAAACTAATTCGATTACATGATGAATCTCATCCAACTCCATACCGACCGCGAGCCTACAAGGAATTCCTCACTCCTGGTGGGGAGCATCATGGAATTGGCGATGAGGAGGGTTGGTGATGACGAAGACCAAAGATTTCCCTCTCCGGAGCCCCGAACGGGCTCCAGATCTGGCCTCCATGAAGAACAGGAGGTGCGGCGCTCCTATCGTAAAACATGATGAAACTTCCTCTCCTATTTTTTCTCCGAAAATAGGTATTTATGGAGTTGGAATTAGGATCTGCGGGGCCACGAGGTGGGCACACCCACCAGGGCGCGCCGAGGGGGGGGGCGCCCTAGTGTCTGTGCCCAGCCAGGGCCCCCCTCTGGTGGTTCTTGGTGCTAGTATTTTTTATGTATTCTGAAACAATTATTCAAAAAGTTACGTCCAAATCCGAGAACTTTTATTTCTGCACAAAATAACACCAAGGTAGTTCTGCTGAAAACAACGTCAATCCGGGTTAGTTTCATTCAAATCATGCAAATTAGAGTCCAAAACAGGAGCAACAGCATTAGGAAAAGTAGATACGACGGAGATGTATCACCCCGTTCCCTCCGTTTGACCTAATTCTAGCTCTATAAATTCTCTAAAATCGGGAAACCAACAGGGAGCCACCCAAAACCCTTTTTCCGCCACCGCGAGGTTCCTGTTCTCGCGAGATCCATCTGGGGATCTTTCCGGCACTCTGCCGGAGTGGGAATCAACCACAGAGGGGCTCTACATCAACCTTGTTGCCCCTCCTGATTGTGTAGTAGTTTACCACAGACCTACGGGTCTATAGCTATAGCTAGATGGATTCTTCTCTCTCTTTGATCTTCAATAATGTTCTCCTTGATGTTCTGGAGTTTATTCGATGTAACCCTTTTTGCGGTGTGTTGTTGGGATCCGATGAATTGTGATTTTATGATCAGATTATCTATATATTATTTGAGTCTTCTCTTAACCTTTTATGCATGATTATTATAGCTTCATATTTCTCTCCGATCTATTGATTTGTTTGGCCAACTAGATTGATTTTTCTTGCAATGGGAGAGGTGCTTTGTAATGGGTTCGATCTTGCGGTGCTCAGTCCCTTGACAAAGGGGACATGCACTTATTTGTATCATTGCCATTAAGGATAAAAGATGGGGTTTATTCATATTGATTGAGTTTACTTTGTCTACATCATGCCATCTTTCTTAAGGCGTTACTCTCCGTTTCTTATGAACTTAATACTCAGATGCATGCTGGATAGCGGTCGATGTGTGGAGTAATAGT
Organism: Thinopyrum elongatum; assembly: GCA_011799875.1. Lineage (NCBI taxonomy): Eukaryota > Viridiplantae > Streptophyta > Magnoliopsida > Poales > Poaceae > Thinopyrum > Thinopyrum elongatum. Next base: position 106,840,119 of record CM022300.1, on the reverse strand, counting down.
GGTAGATGCAAATTGTTTTGGTATACTAATCTTGGACGTGATGCCTATATACATGATCATTGCCTTAGATATCGTCATGATTATTCGCTTTTCTATCAATTTCCCAATAGAAATTGTTTACCCACCGTAGGCTATCTTCAAGAGGAAGCCTCTATTGAAAACTATGGCCCCCAGGTCTATCTAAATCATATATAAAATCCATAAATATATTGCTGCACTTTTATTTACTTTATTTCATTTTGTGTTTTTATTTATCTATATTCACTACGAGATTGATCCTTGCAAGAGCCGCCAAGGATTGAAGACCCCTTGTTTGCATTGGGTGCAAGTATTTGTTATTTGTGTGTAGGTACTGCTAAAGTTTTTCCGTGGTTCTCCTACTAGATTGATAACCTTGGTTCTTAACTGAGGGAATACTTATCTCTACTATACTGCATCATCCTCTCCTCTTCGGGAATCCCAACACAGCTCACAAGTAGCATTTACCACAGACGTACAGGTCCATACTAGTAGCTAGATGGCTTCTCTCTCTCTTTGACCTTTAATACAATGTTCTCCTCGATGTTCTTGGAGTTCTATCTGATTTAATCTTTTTTGCGGTGTGTTTGTTGGGATCCATGAATTGTGGGTTTTGACCAGATTATTCATGATGAATATTGAGTCTTTTATGAATTCTTATATGCATGATTATTATAGCTTTGTATTTCTCTCCGATCTATCTGTTTGGTTGCCAACTAGATTGATTTATCTTGCAATGGGAGAGGTGCTCTTAATGGGTTCAATCTTGCGTGATTTATATACCAGTGATAGAAGGGGACAACACACATATTTGTATTGTTGCCATTAAGGGGGAAACAATGAGGTTTTATATATTGCTTGAGGTGTTACTCCGTTCTTTATCTTGCTTAAGGTGTTACTCCGTTCTTTATGAACTTAATACTCTAATGCATGCTAGATAGCGGTCGATGTGTGGAGTAATAGTAGTAGATGCAGGCAGGAGTCGGTCTACTTGTCTTGGACGTGATGCCTATACACATGATCATTGCCTTGAATATCGTCATAACTATGCACTTTTCTATCAATTGCCCAACAGTAATTTGTTTACCCACCATATGCTTTTTGTTGGATAGAAAGCCTCTAGTAAAACTATGGCCCCAGGGGCTAATTTTATCATATATAAAATCCAAAAATACCTTGCTGCAATTTATTTATCATTATTTATTTTGTGGTTTATTTATCTATCTATCACTACGAGATTTGATCCTTGCAATTAATTACCCGCCAAGATTGACAACCCCTTGTTTGCGTTGGGTGCAAGTATTTGCTTTTTATGCGTGTAGGTGCTGCTAACGAGGTTTCGCGTGGTTCCCTACTAGATTATAACTAGGGGAAATACTTATCTCTACTATACTGCATCATCCTCTCCTCTTCGGGAAATCCCAATGCAGCTCACAAGTAGTAGTAGAAAAACAGACTATGAAAAAGTGTGAAGACAAAGAAGTAATCGAGGGAATGTCTTCACACAATTCTTCGAACAAATGAGCAAGCAAGAGTTTCACAAAACTAAACAGTAAGTAAAGGAGTGGAGGTGATATAACTAGTTGCTCGGTGATGACAAATGATTTGTGTGACGAGTTCCAGTTGTTGTGATAACTATACGTCTGGTTAAGGAGGCTGAGATTGAACTCAGAAGACCACGTCTTCACCTTATTACCCTTGAGCTAAGACCCGCAATCTCGCCCAATCACTTAGTAAGTCTTCAGGTAGACTTCCAAACCTTCAGAGACTTCGTTCACCAGGCAATCCACAATGAATCTTGGATGCTCAGAACGCGACGCCTACCGACTGGAAGATCACAGTCTTCATGTAACAAGTCTTCAGTTCACGCAGAACAGAAAACTTCAATGATGCTTAAAACACTTTGGGCTCTGGATGTTTTAGTTTTGTCCTTGCAAGGTATTCTCTCTCAAAGGCTTCGGAGTTGGGTTGCTCTCAAACGACAAAAGTCATGCAGTAACTCATAGCAGCTACACACTATGGTGGAGGGGCTGGGCTTTTTATAGCGAGGAGGAACCTCACATGATATGTCCGAAAGACCCTGGGTCAATGGACAACCGACACGTGTCCAACAGTCGGATTTCAAACACACGTTGGCAGCTTGACTTGGGCTCCAAGTAAAGCTGACTCAACCAACTCTGGAAGTGGCTTTCTCTCATTGTCTTCGCTCGAAGACATTGGATTTTAGGTTGACATCACGTCAGTTTTTTGACTTTGTTTACCTTGACCTCACTTATAGTTTGGTGGTTCCTATGACTCGGGCAAGAAAGAAATGAAGCTACCAAAATACTACGTCTTCGCGCTCCATTGTCTTCAAGCGGAAGTCTTCGTGTACCATTACTTCAATGTCTTCATACATTTTAGGGGTCATCTTTGATGGGTAAGCCGAATCCATAGGGACATATCACTACTGCAGGATGCTGCTAACGCGACACTACAATCAGAGATTCGACAAAACGTGGTGCGATGCATAATCGCAAATGGTGATGTAAAACCATCAAAAAAGATGCAAAACGTTTGCGATGGCGGATACATCAAACACGCTTCATATTATAGTTGCGTGTGCGATGCGTGACATAACGGTTAATCCATAAGAATCGGTTTGTGATGAGGTAGAACAATAGAAATGGGCAGCTATATCAAGGTGTGTGTGATTACGCACACAGTTTCGCTCGGATGAACTATTTGCTATTAGGGAATCAACAGAAATAGTTAGCAAGATCAAGAGTGTGCAATATACGGCATACGGTTCACTCGGACGAACTGTTTTTGATTAGGGAACACAACAGAGACGGTTCAACTTAACAAGATGTGTTGATATGCACATACAGTTCACATAGATGAACTATTTGCGATGAGCCAAAAGAAACACAAACGATTTGTGTAAACAGATGTGTGATACGCGCAAACAGCCCACTCGGATGAACTGTTCGCGATGAAAAATATAACACAGACGGTTACTACATTTAATTCATGTGCGATTCTGTGTGTAGAAAAAACTTTTAAAAATGCAAACTAGTTGCTTGCGGTGTCTAGAGTATCGCCCACGATGCGTATGCGAGTACTCGTGTGCGATGATTATGATAGTTACACATCCTTTCCTTATGTTAACACGTGTGTGATACACATGACACCGCATACGGTTGTCGGGTTGTTGTTCCCACTTAGTCTTCCCGCCTCCGGAAGGCCTCCCGCGCTCCAGCGAAGCTTCCCGCGCTCCACATGGGTGAATTGTAAAATCCCCAATCCCCTAGCCAGCCTCCTACTATAAATAACCATAGCAATGGCCGGCGGCGGCGACTCGCTACGATCAACTTGCTAGCTAGTTACCCACACATACCGGTATACTCCCAATGGTTGACGACAGGATGGAGTTGCGCATGGGAACGGGTGCCAGATCATAGTTTAGGTAATTAATTATACCTCCAAAGCTGGATGATTCCGGTCTGGAGGTATAATTAATAACATAATCTGAGATCAAATAACTAAAGCTTCCCCATCGTGATCGTGCCGCAGCCCCAACCGCTTGCAGAGCACGCGCGGAGGGACGCGACCCGAGCGCGCCATGCCGCCTAAACGGCGAGCAGAGCGCCCGCGGCTGCCTAACGGTGAGCAATCACATGCATAATATTGCATATAGCAGTTGAACATAGCAGGGAATAGCCTCCAACAATATATTTTTGATGACATGCATTAATATATTCTTAGTTAAATTTAGGTCAAATTTTGGTACTACTAAATACGAAGGGGTCCAATAAACCACGACGGAGTAGTACCTATACCAACACAGATGCCCAGTGCAAAATTAATGACGTCATACACGTGTCCCGCAATCCACGCCAATGCTTCCCTCGCCTCTTCCCTCATCGGTTCCCGCCACCAGCTAGTGGCTTGCTCCATATGACCCAGGCGGCAACGCACCATCACGACACTGTGCGCAGATCTAGTCACAACCCCTTACCATTAGTTATTCCAAGCATGCCAGGCAACGACCAAAGCTTCGACATCGACCCCTACCTGCTTACATCTTCGGCAAGGAGAACGAGCCGAGCAGGTCAGGAGCAAGACTACATCGGCCATTTCAGGAACCATGGCCCATCGGCAGCGATACGCCGTGACAGTCTTGGGCGCACAATGGACATATTGCAGAGGAAGTTTGATGAGCAGTTTGCCATCCACCGTGCACGAGATCCAAAGCTGCTAGGCGACATGATCGACGACCCACCCGAAGAGCCACTACACACCGGTGCTCCAAGAGCCTGATGCACTACCAGGAATGGGCACAGGACATCTGCGATTCAGTTATGAGACAGCCAGTCTGCGGCTTCATCATGCCGGCGGTGGCCGTGTCAACCCGATCCCGACGATGTGGTGGCTAGGCTCGAGCGCACCCTTAGCGGAGTTGACATACACCGACGAAGTAGACATCACCAACGTGGATCTTGAGGCAGGTGATGGACGGAATTCGCTACCAGGGCAGAGACATGGAAATGGAGCGGTTCCGTGGTGATGTCGCTTGAACTATGTCGGTATTTCCCCAAAAGGAAGGGATGATGTAGTCACAGCTTCGGTAGGTTTTCCCTCAGTTATGAAACCAAGGTTATCGAACCAGTAGGAGAACCAGCAACACTATGTAAACGGTACCTCCACACAAATCACAAATACTTGCAACCCGACATGTTAAAGGGGTTGTCAATCCTTTTCAGGTAACGGGGCCAGAAATTGGCGAGTGACGGGAGAAAAATTATGATAGATTGGATAATATATCTCGATAAAACGCGAAATCGAAGAAGTAATAAAAAGTGCGCAAGGTATTTTTGGGTTTTGATAATATGGATCTGAAAATAAAAGTGGCAAATAAATAAAAAGGCAAATAGCAATATAGATCTGAAAATATATGATGAGAAAATAGACCCCGGGGCTGTAGCTTTCACTAGTATTCTCTCAAGAAAGATAGCATATGGTGGGTAAACAAATTACTGTTTGGCGAATTGTGTTTCGTCGACTCCCCTAGGGTTTTTGGAATATTGGGGTATTTATAGAGCAAAGAGGCGGTGCGGGAGGTGGCCGAGGTGGGCACAACCCACCAGGGCGCGCCTGGGCCTCCAGGCGCGCCGAGGTGGGTTGTGCTCCCCTCGAAGCCCCCCTCTGGTACTTCCTTGGCCACGTGTGTCTTCTGGTCCAGAAAAAATCACCAAAAAGTTTCGCTGCATTTGGACTCTGTTTGGTATTGATTTTCTGCGAAGTAAAAAACAAGCAAAAAACAGCAACTGGCACTGGGCACTATGTCAATAGGTTAGTCCCAAAAAATGATATAAAGTTGCTATAAAATGATTGTAAAACATCCAAGAATGATAATATAACAGCATGGAACAATCAAAAATTATAGATTCGTTGGAGACGTATCACATAACACATAATAGGTGAATATGACTTGCAAGATCGGATCTAGAACATAGATATAATGGTGAAAACATAAACGGTCAGATATGAAATCATGGCACTTGGGCCCTAGTGACAAGCATTAAGCATAGCAAAGTCATAACAACATCAATCTCAGAACATAGTGGATACTAGGGATCAAGCCCTAACAAAACTAACTCGAGTATATGATGAATCTCATCCAACTCCTCACCGACCATCGAGCCTACGAAGGAATTACTCACTCCCGGTGGGGAGCATCATGGAATTGGCAATGAAGGAGGGTTGGTGATGACGAAGACCGAAGATTCCCCTCTCTGGAGCCCCGAACGGGATCGAGATCTGGCCTCCCGATGAAGAACAGGAGGTGGCGGCAGCTACGTATCATAAAACGTGATGAAACTTCCTCTCCTATTTTTTTCTCCAAAAATAGGTATTTATGGAGTTGGAATTAGGGTCTGCGGGGCCACGAGGTGGGCACAACCCACTAGGGCGCGACAGAGGGGGGGGGCTGGTGTCTTGTGCCCAGCCAGGGCCCCCCCTCCGGTGGTTCTTGGTGCCAGTATTTTTTATATATTCTGAAATAATTCTCCAAAAATTTTGTCCAAATTCGAGAACTTTTATTTCTGCACAAAAACAACACCAAGGTAGTTCTGCTGAAAACATCGTCAGTCCGGGTTAGTTTCATTCAAATCATGCAAATTAGAGTCCAAAACAAGAGCAAAAGCGTTAGGAAAAGTAGATACGACGGAGACATATCAACTCCCCCAAGCTTAAACCTTTGCTTGTCCTCAAGCAAATCAGTTGACAAACTGAAAGTGATAAAGAAAATTTTTTACGAACTCTTTTGTTCTTGTTTACATAAATAAGCTTAAGTAGCACCCAGGTTTTCAGCAAAGATTATGACGAACCATGTCAACAATAACTCTTAAAAATTATATTAACTCATATCAATAACATAAGCAACTAGCGAGCAGTAATAAGATATCTCAAATGACAACACTTTGTCAAAACAACCATGATATAATATGACAACAGTGGTATCTCGCTAGCCCTTTCTGAGACCGCAAAACATAAATGCAGAGCACCTCCAAAGTTCAAGCAGCGACTAAACATTGTAATTCATGGTAGAAAAGATCCAGTCATGATGCATTCAACATTAACTATACACAATGTATGAGGATGACAATAGTGCTCTCAGGTCTGGCGCTTGTTTGAGAAGGTGATGACTCAACATAAAATTAAATAGATAATTCCCTTTGCAGAGGGAAGTAGGGATTTGTAGAGGTGCCAGAGCTCAAAGCTTAAATCAGAGATAAATAAAATTTTGGGAGGTGCACCCTTCCTATTTACGTCACGACCAAGAGTTATCAATATCTTCCATGCTAAACACATTAGCGGTGGTTCCCAAGCGATAAAAGTAAAGGTTTACCCCCCCTCCACCAACAAACACACTCCACGGCTAGCCGAATCCACGGGTACCGTCCATACCAACAATAGTCCTGGGGGAGTTTTGTTTAATTATTTGCAATTTTTGATTTTGGGACTGGGAATCCCTATTACCGCCCCTCTCATGCAAGGACGAGTGAATAAACACTCATCATGAGAATAACCCGCTTAGCATGGAAGATACCGACCACCCCCTGTCGCTCTATGAACAATCCAGGCACAAAAAACAGGGGTTCATTTGAAAAAATATTAGAGGTGGCACATGCGAATTTACTTGGAACGGCAGGGTAATAGCGCATATAGGTAGATATGGTGGACTCACCTGGAATAACTTTGGTTTAAGGATTTTGATGCACAAGCAGTATTTCCGCTTAGTACAGGCGAAGGCTAGCAAATAAGTTGAGAAGCGGCCAGCTAGAGAGTGAAAACGGTCATGAACATGCATTATGCATAATAAACATTGAATACTAGCATGAGTAGGATATGAACACCATGAACATAAATATCATAGAGGCTATGCTGGTTTTGATTCAACTACATGCATGAACATGTGCCAAGTCAAGCCACTCGAAACATTCAGAGGAGGATACCATATCATCATACTACATCACAATCATTTTAATGCATGTTGACATCCAAGATAAATCATTATCCACTCCTAGTTACTTAAGCATGGCATGAGAAACTATAATCTCTAATTGTCATTGCAAACATGTTTGATCATAATATGACGAATCATGGATACTAGGTTAAACATATTTACAAAAACAAAAACAAGTTGAGTTCGTACCCGCTTCTCTCTGCCACAGTCAATTCATTAAATATCGTCATTATTGCCTTTCACTTGCACGATCGAATGATATGAAAATAATAATAGTGCAAGAGTGTTGTGGACTAAGCTGAAATCTATAAACATTTTATTCAAAAGGAAAAGACAAGGTAATTTGAGCTTTTTATTAGATCAACAATAATACATACGAGAGCCACTCAACATTTTCACCGTGGTCTTCTCCTTGGTATGACTCAAATAAAAGAAAAGAATTTCAGAGAAACAAACTAAAATATTTTTGGAGTTTTTAGTTTTCCTTAAAGAAAGCAAAATAACGAAGGGAAAACAAAAACGAGAAAAACTATTTACACGGGAAAGCTCCCAACAAGCAAAAGAAGAATATGGAAATCTTTTTGGGTTTTCTTTTAATACTACAACTAATTAAACTAGAAAAAAAAGACCGAAAAGAAGCAAGAAATATTTTTGGATTTTCTCAAAGTTTTTCAAACACACAAGAAGAAAGCGATGAAATAAATCTAGCATGGATAATACAATGAAAAAGTGTGGACACCGACAACTGGAATGAAATGTGGGAACATGAATGTAATGTCGGTGCAAATACGTACTCCCCCAAGCTTAGGCTTTTGGCCTAGCTTGGTAATCACCAGCCGCGGCCTGCATAGTAGTCAGAGTGATAGCTCACGGAGGCTCTCGGTGCAGCCTCCTCAGCACGCCGAGCTGCCTCGATCTCCGCCTTGTACGAGCGGGCCTCGCTCTCAAGAACATAATTTCTTCTTTTGCTATCAAAATAAAAGAGAGCAGGCACAGGCAAAACAATAGGCACAATGGTTTCTTTATTGAACCTCAAGTTATAAGTATAATCAGTGATTTTGCCCTTAAGGAACTTATGGCGCTTCATGGCCTCAAAGTCTAAGTACTGAGTAGGTAAGATGGGATCATAAGGCAGAGGTGTAACACCAACCTCCTTAGCTACGTGAGAAGCATAAATCCCACCGCGAAATTAACCACTAGTAGCATTGTGTTGCAATCTCCGTGCAACAATAGCTCCAAGATTATAACATTTAATTCCGGTCAGAGCAGTGTGTATGAGGCTCAAGTCAGGAGCACATAGTGTGCTACAATCTTGCTTGCCTACGATGCATTTGCCATTAAAGAGTGCAAAGTAGTGAATTGATGGGAAATGAATACTCTTTATTCTTCCTTGTGTCACTCCTCTATCCTCACTGTAGCAAAGCTTAGTCAAAAATGACTCATACTCAGATCTTGGTGGCTCGTCTAGCGAACCCCAATATGGAATTTTGCAGGCATCACATAACACACTTAGAGGCATGGTAAATGGATGATCATAAATGCTAAACGGAACTCTAGACTCACGAGGAAAATATTTAAATTTCTTAGTAAAGGTTTCTGTGAGGTTGAGATGCTGGATGCACTTATCTTCAATGTAGGGGCCGAGCTCGGCGTTGTGAACATATTGATCAAATTCTTCCTTAATGCCTGCGCTTACCATGAAATCGTTACATGGCCATAGGCATGATTTGATAGCGGCATCCCGCATTGCGCTTGCGCTTGGTTCAACATAAGACCGACGTATCGAGCCACTACTAGATGATGCCTCCGTAGACCTCCTCCTCGAAGAACTCCTAAAGAATTGCATTTTTATTTGCGAACAATTTCAAGGAGCGATCCCCCAAAATAGTTTCAAAAACGGAGCTTCGAGTAAAGAGAGCGAAATCCACGGGTTTGAGAGGCAAGAACACGAGGGAGAGAGCTATGGTGATTTTTTCTGGAGGTAGGAGATGACATGGGCTAAAGAAGTAAGTGAGGGGACCCACGTGGGGACCACAACCCACCAGGTCATGCCTGGGGTTGCTGGCGCGCCCTGGTGTCTTGTGGTCACCAGGTGCACCCCCCCTATGATGTTATTTGCACCAGAAATTCAGAAATATTCAGAAAAAATCGTGTTAAATTTTCAGGGCATTCTGAGAACTTTTATTTTTGGGTCATTTTTTTAATTGCACGGAAAATTCAAAAAACAGACTAAACATGGCATTTTATTTTATTTAACTAAGAAAAACAGAAAACAAAAGGTAGGAACAAAGAGTTATGCTCACTAAATTCATCGACTTCATACCTCTCAAAAATGATCCATTAACAAGGTTGATCAAGTCTTATTAACAACCACTTTCGATTAGCATGAAACCGAAGAACTTTTGTAAAACACTAAGTTACCTGAACGTGGATGTGAATATCCCCAACAATAAGTATGTCATATTTCTTTTTGGCAGTAGGTAGAGGTAGTTGAAAACTTCCAATAGCGATTGTCGGAAATTTTTCAATAACATTAATACCATTCACTTGGAATTGTTTCTTCGGAAAGTGCACCATATGCTCATTACCATTGATATGAAAGGTGACCTTGCTTTTATTGCAATCAATAACAGCCCCTGCAGTATTCAAAAAGGGTCTACCAAGGATAATCGACATGTTGTCGTCCTCGGGCATCTCAAGTATAACAAATTCTGTTAAGATAGTAACATTTGCAACAACAACGTGCACATCCTCACAAATACCGATAGGTATGGCAGTTGATTTGTCAGCCATTTGCAAAGATATTTCAGTAGGTGTGAGTTTATTCAAGTCAAGTCTTTTATATAAAGATAAAGGCATAACACTAACACCAGCTCCTAAAATCACACAAAGCAGTTTTGACATATTTTCTTTTGATGGAGCAAGGTATAGTTGGTATTCCCGGATCTCCAAGTTTTTTAGGTACTCCATCCTTAAAAGAGTAATTAGCAAGCATGGTGGAGATTTCAGCTTCAGGTGTCTTTCTCTTATTAGTGATAATGTCTTTCATGTATTTTGCATAAGGGGCCATCTTTAAAATATCAGTCAAACGGGTACGCAAAAAGACTGGCCTAAGCATTTCAGCAAAGCATTCAAATTCTTCATTATCTTTTTTCTTAGTTGGTTTAGGTGGAAAAGGCATGGGTTTTTGAACCCATGGCTCTCTTTCTTTTCCATGTTTTCTAGCAACAAAGTCTCTTTTGTCATATCTTTTATTTTTAGGTTGTGGGTTATCAAGATCAACAACAGGTTCTATCTCAACACCATTATCTGGTTGGGTGTTTTCATGAACATCATCATTATCTTTTTCATTATCCCTAGGTGAATGTTCATTACCAGATTGAGTTTCAGCATCTGAGATAGAGACAACATTATTAGCTTCAGGAGGTTTTTCTATTGCAGCTTCACTAGAGGTATGCAAAGTCCTATCATTTTTCTTTCCTTTTAGAAGGACTAGGTGCATCAGTGTTAATTCTTTGAGAGTCTTGTTCAATTCTTTTAGGGTGTCCCTCAGGATAAAGTGGTTCCTGAGTCATTCTACTTCCTCTAGTCATTACTCTAATAGCATGATCATTCATATTATTGTTCATTTCAATAAGCAATTCTCTTTGAGATTTAGCAACTTGTTCTAACTGAGTTTGAACCATAGAGGCATGTTTTCCTACACCTCTAACATCATTAGTGATTCTAAAGAACAAGTCACTCAAGCGAGCAATCATATCGGAATTATATTTCAATTGTTTCATAACATTTGCATTGAAGTGATCTTGTTTTCTAATGTAATTTTCAAACTCATATAAGCATTGACTAGGATGTTTATTATAAGGAATGTCACCTTCATCAAATTTAATTAAAGAGTTTACCTCTACCACCTGTGGAGGTGGTGGTGTGTCAAGTCCATGTATTTCTTCAATAGGTGGTAAATTCTTAACATCCCCAGCTTTAATACCTTTTTCCTTCATACATTTCTTTGACTCTTGCATATCTTCGGGACTGAGAAATAAGATACCCCTCTTCTTCGGAGTGGGTTTAGGCGGTGGTTCGGGAAGAGTCCAATCATCATAATTTTTCAATATGTTATTCAATAATTCCTCAGCTTGTTCAACAGTTTGTTCCCTGAAAACACAACCAGCACAACTATCTAGGAAGTCCCTAGAAGCATCGGTTAGTCCATTATAGAAGATATCAAGGATTTCATTTTTCTTAAGAGGATGATCCGGCAAAGCATTAAGCAATTGGAGAAGCCTCCCCCAAGCTTGTGGGAGACTCTCTTCTTCAATTTGCACAAAGTTAAATATTTCCTGTAAGGCAACTTGTTTCTTATGAGCAGGAAAATATTTTTCAGAGAAGTAATAGATCATATCCTGGGGACTACGCACACAACCAGGAGCAAGAGTATTGTACCATATCTTAGCATCACCCTTTAATGAGAACGGAAATAATTTGAGGATATAGTAGTAGCGAATTTTCTCATCATTAGCAAAAAGGGTGGCTATATCATTTAGTGTAGTAAGATGTGCCACACAGTTTCAGTTTCATAGCCATGGAAAGGATCAAATTCAACCAAAGTAATTAACTCTGGGTCGATAGAGAATTCATATTCCTTATCGGTAACAAAGATAGGTGAAGTAGCAAACTTAGGATCACATTTCATTCTAGCATTCAAAGATTTTTCTCTCAGTTTGCATAGTAATTTCTTAAGATCATCCGTATCATTGCAAGCAAGAAAGTCTCTAGCTATATCCTCATCCATAACATAACCTTCAGGTATCTTAGGCATTTCATATCTAGGAGAGCTAGGTCTAATAAGTGTTTCAAGATTTTTAGTTTCAAGTACTTCATCAGTCTCAACAATTTCATCAGTTTCAACATTCTCAATATCTTTAGCTCTAGTAATTTGTTCATCAAGAAATTCACCTAGTGGCACATTATCCTCAAGCAAGGTACTAGCATCATCATCAGTATCATTCATAGCAGAAGTAGCATCATCAATAACTTGCGACATATCAGGATTAATAGCATGTGGTGGTGTAGCAAGTCTACTCAAAATAGAAGGTGAATCAAGTGCAGAGTGTGATGGCAGTTCCTTACCTCCCCTCGTCCTAGAGGGAACGATCTTGGTTTTTATATCCTTCAGATTCATCATAGTGATAATTAGATAATAATCCCAAGCGACTCAACAAATATAGCTATGCTCCCCGGCAACGGCGCTAGAAAAAGGTCTTGATAACCCACAAGTACAGGGGATCGCAACAGTTTTCGAGGGTAGAGTATTCAACCCAAATTTATAGATTCGACACAAGGGGAGTCAAAGAATATTTGCAAGTATTAGTAGTTGAGTTGTCAATTCAACCACACCTGGAGATTAAATATCTGTAGCAAAGTGATCAGTAGCACAGTAATATGATAGTTTTGATAGCAGTGGTAACAGCAGTAGTAACGATAACAGTGATAGCAACAATTTTGTAGCAAGTGTATCAGTAGCAGCAGCAATAGTAACTTAGCAAGAACAATATGTGGAAAATTCGTAGGCATTGGATCGGTGAATTTGTTGGATGATATTCATCATATAACAGTCATAACCTATGGCGATACAAAACTAGCTCCAGTTCATAAATATAATGTAGGCATGTATTCCGTAAATAGTCATACGTGCTTATGGAAAATAACTCGCATGACATCTTTTGTCCTACCCTCCCGTGGTAGCGGGGTCCATAAGGAAACTAAGGGATATTAAGGCCTCCTTTTAATAGAGAACCGGAACAAAGCATTAACACATAGTGAATACATGAACTCCTCAAACTACGGCATCACCGGAAAGTATCCCAATTACTGTCACCCTGGGGTTTACGGATCATAACACGTAATAGGTGAATATGACTTGCAAGATCGGATCTAGAACATAGATATAATGGTGAAAACATAAACGGTTCAGATCTGAAATCATGGCACTCGGGCCCTAGTGACAAGCATTAAGCATAGCAAAGTCATAACAACATCAATCTCAGAACATAGTGGATACTAGGGATCAAGCCCTAACAAAACTAATTCGATTACATGATGAATCTCATCCAACTCCATACCGACCAGCGAGCCTACAAAGGAATTACTCACTCCTGGTGGGGAGCATCATGGAATTGGCGATGAAGGAGGGTTGGTGATGACGAAGACCAAAGATTTCCCTCTCCGGAGCCCCGAACGGGCTCCAGATCTGGCCTCCCGATGAAGAACAGGAGGTGGCGGCGGCTCCGTATCGTAAAACATGATGAAACTTCCTCTCCTATTTTTTCTCCGAAAATAGGTATTTATGGAGTTGGAATTAGGATCTGCGGGGCCACGAGGTGGGCACAACCCACCAGGGCGCGCCGAGGGGGGGGGCGCCCTAGTGTCTTGTGCCCAGCCAGGGCCCCCCTCTGGTGGTTCTTGGTGCTAGTATTTTTTATGTATTCTGAAACAATTATTCAAAAAGTTACGTCCAAATCCGAGAACTTTTATTTCTGCACAAAAATAACACCAAGGTAGTTCTGCTGAAAACAACGTCAATCCGGGTTAGTTTCATTCAAATCATGCAAATTAGAGTCCAAAACAGGAGCAACAGCATTAGGAAAAGTAGATACGACGGAGATGTATCACCCTCGTTCCCTCGTTTGACCTAATTCTAGCTCTATAAATTCTCTAAAATCGGGAAACCAACAGGGAGCCACCCAAAACCCTTTTTCCGCCACCGCAGGTTCCTGTTCTCGCGAGATCCATCTGGGGATCTTTTCCGGCACTCTGCCGGAGTGGGAATCAACCACAGAGGGGCTCTACATCAACCTTGTTGCCCCTCCGATGATGTGTGAGTAGTTTACCACAGACCTACGGGTCTATAGCTAGTAGCTAGATGGATTCTTCTCTCTCTTTGATCTTCAAATAAATGTTCTCCTTGATGTTCTTGGAGATTTATTCGATGTAACCCTTTTTGCGGTGTTTGTTGGGATCCGATGAATTGTGATTTTATGATCAGATTATCTATGAATATTATTTGAGTCTTCTCTTAACTCTTTTATGCATGATTATTATAGCTTCATATTTCTCTCCGATCTATTGATTTGGTTTGGCCAACTAGATTGATTTTTCTTGCAATGGGAGAGGTGCTTTGTAATGGGTTCGATCTTGCGGTGCTCAGTCCCAGTGACAGAAGGGGACATGACACGTATTTGTATCATTGCCATTAAGGATAAAAAGATGGGGTTTATTCATATTGATTGAGTTTACTTTGTCTACATCATGCCATCTTTCTTAAGGCGTTACTCCGTTCTTTATGAACTTAATACTCTAGATGCATGCTGGATAGCGGTCGATGTGTGGAGTAATAGTGGTAGATGCAAAATTGTTTTGGTATACTAATCTTGGACGTGATGCCTATATACATGATCATTGCCTTAGATATCGTCATGATTATTCGCTTTTCTATCAATTTCCCAATAGAAATTTGTTTACCCACCGTATGCTATCTTCAAGAGAGAAGCCTCTAGTGAAAACTATGGCCCCCAGGTCTATCTAAATCATATATTAAAATCCATAAATATATTGCTGCACTTTTATTTACTTTATTTCATTTTGTGTTTTTATTTATCTATATATCACTACGAGATTTGATCCTTGCAATTAGCCGCCAAGGGATTGAAGACCCCTTGTTTGCATTGGGTGCAAGTATTTGTTATTTTGTGTGTAGGTACTGCTAACAAGTTTTTCCGTGGTTCTCCTACTAGATTGATAACCTTGGTTCTTAACTGAGGGAAATACTTATCTCTACTATACTGCATCATCCTCTCCTCTTCAGGGAAATCCCAACACAGCTCACAAGTAGCATTTACCACAGACGTACAGGTCCATAGCTAGTAGCTAGATGGCTTCTTCTCTCTCTTTGACCTTTAATACAATGTTCTCCTCGATGTTCTTGGAGTTCTATCTGATGTAATCTTCTTTTGCGGTGTGTTTGTTGGGATCCGATGAATTGTGGGTTTATGACCAGATTATTCATGATGAATATTTGAGTCTTTTATGAATTCTTATATGCATGATTATTATAGCTTTGTATTTCTCTCCGATCTATCTGTTTGGTTTGCCAACTAGATTGATTTATCTTGCAATGGGAGAGGTGCTTCGTAATGGGTTCAATCTTGCGGTGATTTATATACCAGTGATAGAAGGGGACAACACACATATTTGTATTGTTGCCATTAAGGGGGAAACAATGAGGTTTATTCATATTGCTTGAGGTGTTACTCCGTTCTTTATCTTGCTTAAGGTGTTACTCCGTTCTTTATGAACTTAATACTCTAGATGCATGCTAGATAGCGGTCGATGTGTGGAGTAATAGTAGTAGATGCAGGCAGGAGTCGGTCTACTTGTCTTGGACGTGATGCCTATACACATGATCATTGCCTTGAATATCGTCATAACTATGCACTTTTCTATCAATTGCCCAACAGTAATTTGTTTACCCACCATATGCTTTTTGTTGGATAGAGAAGCCTCTAGTGAAAACTATGGCCCCAGGGGCTAATTTTATCATATATAAAATCCAAAAATACCTTGCTGCAATTTATTTATCATTATTTTATTTTGTGGTTTATTTTATCTATCTATCACTACGAGATTTGATCCTTGCAATTAATTAACCGCCAAGGGATTGACAACCCCTTGTTTGCGTTGGGTGCAAGTATTTGCTTTTATGCGTGTAGGTGCTGCTAACGAGGTTTCGCGTGGTTCTCCTACTAGATTGATAACTAGGGGAAATACTTATCTCTACTATACTGCATCATCCTCTCCTCTTCGGGGAAATCCCAATGCAGCTCACAAGTAGTAGTAGGAAAGAACAGACTATGAAGAAAGTGTGAAGACAAAGAAGTAATCGGAGGGAATGTCTTCACACAGAGTCTTCGAACAGAATGAGCAAGCAAGAGTTTCACAAAACTAAACAGTAAGTAAAGGAGTGGAGTGATATAACTAGTTGCTCGGTGATGACAAATGATTTGTGTGACGAGTTCCAGTTGTTGTGATAACTATACGTCTGGTTAAGGAGGCTGAGATTGAACTCAGAAGACCACGTCTTCACCTTATTACCCTTGAGCTAAGACCCGCAGATCTCGCCCAATCACTTAGGTAAGTCTTCAAGGTAGACTTCCAAACCTTCAGAGACTTCGTTCACCGGCAATCCACAATGAATCTTGGATGCTCAGAACGCGACGCCTAACCGACTGGAAGATCACAGTCTTCAAGTGTAACAAGTCTTCAGTTCACGCAGAACAGAAAGACTTCAATGATGCTTAAAACACTTTGGGCTCTGGATGTTTTAGGTTTTGTCCTTGCAAGGATTCTCTCTCAAAGGCTTCGGAGGTGGGTTGCTCTCAAACGACAAAAGTCATGCAGTAACTCATAGCAGCTACCAACTTATGGTGGAGGGGCTGGGCTATTTATAGCGAGGAGGAAACCTCACATGATATGTCCGAAAGGACCCTGGGTCAATGGACAACCGACACGTGTCCAACAGTCGGATTTCAAACACACGTGGCAGCTTGACTTGGGCTCCAAGTAAAGCTGACTCAACCAACTCTGGAAGTGGCTTTCTCTCATTGTCTTCGCTCGAAGACATTGGATTTTAGGTTGAGCATCACGTCAGTTTTTTGACTTTGTTTACCTTGACCTCACTTAATAGTTTGGTGGTTCCTATGACTCGGGCAAGAAGAAAATGAAGCTACCAAAATACTACGTCTTCGCGCTCCATTGTCTTCAAGCGGAAGTCTTCGTGTACCATTATCTTCAATGTCTTCATACATTTTTATGGGTCATCTTTGATGGGTAAGCCGAATCCATAGGGACATATCACTACTGCAGGATGCTGCTAACGCGACACTACAATCAGAGATTCGACAAAACTGTGTGCGATGCATTAATCGCAAATGGTGATGTAAAAAACCATCAAAAAAGATGCAAAACGTTTGCGATGGCGGATACATCAAACACGCTTCATATTATAGTTGCGTGTGCGATGCGTGACATACGGTTAATCCATAAGAACTGTTTGTGATGAGGTAGAACAATAGAAATGGGCAGCTATATCAAGGTGTGTGTGATATACGGCACACAGTTCGCTCGGATGAACTATTTGCTATTAGGGAATGCAACAGAAATAGTTAGCAAGATCAAGGAGTGTGCAATATACGGCATACGGTTCACTCGGACGAACTGTTTTTGATTAGGGAACACAACAGAGACGGTTCAACTTAACAAGATGTGTGTGATATGCGACATACAGTTCACATAGATGAACTATTTGCGATGAGCCAAAAGAACACAAACGATTTGTGTAAACAAGATGTGTGTGATACGCGGCAAACAGCCCACTCGGATGAACTGTTCGCGATGAGAAAATATAACACAGACGGTTACTACAGTTAATTCATGTGCGATTCTGTGTGTAGAAAAAACTTTTAAAAATGCAAACTAGTTGCTTGCGGTGTCTAGGAGTATCGCACACGATGCGTATGCGAGTACTCGTGTGCGATGATTAGTAAGTTACACATACCTTTCCTTATGTTAACACGTGTGTGATAACACATGACACCGCATACGGTTGTCGGGTTGTGTGCTCCACTTAGTCTTCCCGCGCTCCAGGGAAGGCCTCCCGCGCTCCAGCGAAGGCTTCCCGCGCTCCACATGGGTGAATTGTAAAATCCCCAATCCCCTAGCCAGCTCCTAGCTATAAATAACCATAGCAATGGCCGGCGGCGGCGACTCGCTACGGATCAACTTGCTAGCTAGTTACCCACACATACCGGTATACTCCCAATGGTTGACGACAGGATGGAGTTGCGCGATGGGAACGGGTGCCAGAGATCATAGTTTAGGTTAATTAATTATACCTCCAAAGCTGGATGATTCCGGGTCTGGAGGTATAATTAATTAACATAATCTGAGATCAAATAACTAAAGCTTCCCCATCGTGATCGTGCGCCAGCCCCAACCGCTTGCAGAGCACGCGCGGAGGGACGCGACCCGAGCGCGCCATGCCGCCTAAACGGCGAGCAGAGCGCGCCGCGGCTGCCTAAACGGTGAGCAATCACATGCATAATTATTGCATATAGCAGTTGAACATAGCAGGGAATAGCCGTCCAACAATATTATTTTTGATGACATGCATTAATATATTCTTAGTTAAATTTAAGGTCAAATTTTGGTACTACTAAATACGAAGGGGTCCAATAAACCACGACGGAGGTAGTACCTATACCAACACAGATGCCCAGTGCAAAATTTAATGACGTCATACACGTGTCCCGCAATCCACGCCAATGCTTCCCGCCTCTTCCCTCATCGGTTTCCCGCCACCAGCTAGTGGCTTGCTCCATATGACCCAGGCGGCAACGCACCATCACGACACTGTGCGCAGATCTAGTCCACACCCATCTACCATTAGTTATTCCAAGCATGCCAGGCAACGACCAAAGCTTCGACATCGACCCCTACCTGCGTTACATCTTCGGCAAGGAGAACGAGCCGGAGCAGGTCAGGGAGCAAGAGCTACATCGGCCAGTTCAGGAACCATGGCCCATCGGCAGCGATATCGCCGTGACAGTCCTTGGGCGCACAATGGACATATTGCAGAGGAAGTTTGATGAGCAGTTTGCCATCCACCGTGCACGAGATCCAAAGCTGCTAGGCGACATGATCGACGACCCACCCGAAGAGCCACTATCACCGGTGCTCATCAAGAGCCTGATGCACTACCAGGAATGGGCACAGGACATCTGCGATTCAGTTATGAGACAGCCAGTCTGCGGCTTCATCATTGCCGGCGGTGGCCGTGTCAACCTCGATCCCGACGATGTGGTGGCTAGGCTCGAGCGCACCCTTAGCGGAGTTGACATCACCGACGAAGTAGAACATCACCAACGTGGTATCTTGAGGATGCAGGTGATGGACGGAATTCGCTACCAGGGCAGAGACATGGAAATGGAGCGGTTCCGTGGTGATGTCGCTTGAACTATGTCGGTATTTCCCCAAAGAGGAAGGGATGATGTAGCACAGCTTCGGTAGGTATTTCCCTCAGTTATGAAACCAAGGTTATCGAACCAGTAGGAGAACCAAGCAACACTATGTAAACGGTACCTGCACACAAATCACAAATACTTGCAACCCGACATGTTAAAGGGGTTGTCAATCCTTTTCAGGTAACGGTGCCAGAAATTGGCGAGTTGACGGGAGAAAAATTATGATAGATTGGATAAATAGATCTCGATAAAACGCGAAATCGAAGAAGTAAATAAAAAGTGCAGCAAGGTATTTTTGGGGTTTTGATAATATGGATCTGAAAATAAAAGTGGCAAATAAATAAAAAGGCAAATAGCAATATAGATCTGAAAATATATGATGAGAAAATAGACCCCGGGGCTGTAGCTTTCACTAGTGGATTCTCTCAAGAAAGATAGCATATGGTGGGTAAACAAATTACTGTTGGGCAATTGATAGAACTTCAAATAATTATGGCGATATCCAGGCAATGATCATTATATAGGCATCATGTCCAAGATTAGTAGACCGACTCCTGCCTGCATCTACTACTATTACTCCACACATCGACCGCTATCCAGCATGCATCTAGTGTATTAAGTTCATGGAGAAACGGAGTAATGCAATAAGAACGATGACATGATGTAGACAAGATCTATTCATGTAGGAATAGACCCCATCTTGTTATCCTTAATGGCAACGATCAATACATGTCTTGCTGCCCCTTCTGTCACTGGGAAAGAACACCGCACGACCGAACCCATCACAAAGCACCTCTTCCCATGGCAAGAAAAATTGATCTAGTCGGCCTAACTAAACCAAAGATTCGAAGAAGAAATACGAGGCTATAAGTACTCATGCATATAAGAGATAAAAAGAAGACTCAAATAACTTTCATGGATAAAATAGGTCTGATCAAAACTCAAAGTTCATCGGATCCCAACAAACACACCGCAAAAAGAGTTACATCAAATAGATCTCCATGAGATCATTGTATTGAGAATCAAAAGAGAGAGAGAGGAAGCCATCTAGCTACTAACTACAGACCCGAAGGTCTACAATGAACTACTCACGCATCATCGAAGAGGCACCAATGAGGATGATGAACCCCTCCGTGATGGTGTCTAAATTGGATCTGGTGGTTCTAGAACATGCGACGGCTGGAATTGTGTTTCGTCGACTCTCCTAGGGTTTTTGGATTTTTGGGGTATTAATAGAGTAAAGAGGCGGTGCAGGAGGCGGCCGAGGTGGGCACAACCCACCAGGGCGCACCTGGGCCCCCAGGCGCGCCCAGGTGGGTTGTACTCCCCTCGGAGCCCCCTCTGGTACTTCTTTGGCCCAACAGGTGTCTTCTGGTCCAGAAAGAATCTCCAAAAAGTTTTGCTGCGTTTGGACTCCGTTTGGTATTGATTTTCTACGAAGTAAAAAACAAGCAAAAAACAGCAACTGGCACTGGGCACTGTGTCAATAGGTTAGTCCCAAAAAATGATATAAAGTTGCTATAAAATGATTGTAAAACATCCAAGAATGATAATATAACAACATGGAACAATAAAAAATTATAGATATGTTGGAGACGTATCAACATCCCCAAGCTTAATTCCTACTCGTCCTCGAGTAGGTAAATGATAAAAACAGAATTTTTGATGTGGAATGCTGCCTAACATGTTCATCACATTCTTTTCTTTTGTAGCATGGACATATGGACTTTTATATGGTTCAAAGCAATAGTCTAGTTTTGACATGAAGATTTCAATACTCAAGCATATCAACAAGCAACCATGTCTTTCAAAATATCAACACTAAAGCAAGTTATCCCTAGCCCATTATGCTCAATCATCGATCCATTCATGAAACACACTCGCATATTAGCTACACCCAATGCTCAAGTACGATCATAGTGCCCCTTAGTTGGTGCTTTGTAAGAGAAGATGGAGACTCAAATAAAAATAAAAATTGCATAAAGTAAATAGAAAGGCCATCGCAGAGGGAAGTAGGGATTTGTAGAGGTGCGAGAGCTCAAAGCAAAAAAAATGAGAGATAAAACATTTTGGGTGGCATGCTTTTCCTGTCAACAAAAATGATCGAGTAGTTCCCAATACTTTCCATGCTAGATATATCATAGGTGGTTCCCAAACAGAAAATAAAGTTTATTCCTTTTTCCACCATACTTTCACATTCCACGGCTAGCCGTATCCACGGGTGCCGTCCATACCAACACTTTACAAGGAATTTATTATTTGACAACATAAAGTAAATTCATTTTTCATTTCAGGACTGGGCATCCCTAATACCTTTGCCGTACTCTCGTGCAATGATAAGTGAATAAACACTCATATTGAGAATAACACATCTAGCATGGAAAAATATCAGCCACCCCTACCGTTTCATGAGCGGTACGAGCACACAAAAAGGAAATTTATTTTGAAGATTAGAGATGGCACACACAAATTTTCTTAGAACGGCATGGAAATACCACATATAGGTAGGTATAGTGGACTCATATGGCAAAACTGGGTTTAAGGATTTTGGATGCACAAGTAGTATTCCTACTTAGTACAAGTGAAGGCTAGCAAAAAGATTGAGAAGCATTCAACCAAGAAACAAAAAATCTCATAAGCGAGCATTAAGCATAACTAACACCGAATAATGCACCACAAGTAGGATGTAATTTCATTGCATAACTATTGACTTTCATGCTTGCATAGGGAATCACAAACCTTAACACCAATATTCTTACTAAAGCACAATTACTCATCAACATGACTCACATATCACTATCATCATATCGCAAAACTATTACAAAGAATAAAGTTTAATATGTCCAATGATCTTCATGAAAGTTTTTATTATATCCCTTTTGAATATCTATCACTTTGGGACTAGTTTCATATGTTGCTTTTGATAGCTCAAACAAATCTAAGTAAAGAACATGAGCATAAAATTTTTTGTCTCTCAAAATAATATAAGTGAAGCATGAGAGAATTTTTTTCTTCAAAAATTACTAACTCTCAAATAGATCTAAGTGAGGCATGAGAGCAGTTCTTCAAAAATATTAAAGCACACCGTGCTAAAAAAGATGTAAGTGAAGCACTAGAGCAATTCCATAGCTCAAAAAATTTAAGTGAAGCACATAGAGCAATTCTAAGAAATCATAGCATAATTTTGGCTCTCTCAAATAGGTGTGTTAAGCAAGGATACTCAACACAAAACAAAAAGCAAAACAAGCAAAGACTCATATAATACAAGACGCTCCAAGCAGAACTCATGATATGTGACGAATAAAAATATAGCCCCAAGTAAAATACCGATGGTCGTTAGAAGAAAGAGGGGATGCCACTCGGGGCATCCCCAAGCTTAGTTGCTTGATCATCCTTGAACATTATCTTGGGGTGCCATGGGGCATCCCCAAGCTTAGGCTCTTGCTTCTCCCTATTCCTTCATCCATCGTGATCTCACCCAAAACTTGAAAACTTCAATCACACAAAACTTAACAAAACCTTCGTGAGATCCATTAGTATAAGAAAGCCAATGTTTACTTTAGGTACAGTTGCAAACCCATTCATATTTTATTTTTGCATTATATCTACTGTATTCCAACTTTACTATGGCTTATACCCCCCGATAAAGTCCATAGATTCATCAAAATAAGCACACAATGCAAAGAAAACAGAATCTGTAAAAAACAGAACAGTCTGTAAATACGTGAATTTTTCTCATACTTCTATAAAAACTTTGGACAACGTGTAAAATTTGTATATCAATCTTGTGAAAAAAATTAAGAATTTTTCGTCGCTTCTGTGAATGTAAACAATTCTGTTACTGGATGCAAAAGTTTCTGTTTTCTAACAAGATCAAGTCAACTATCACCCAACATGATCCCAAAGGCTTAGCTTGGCACAAACACTAATTAAAACATAAAAAACACAATCATAACAGTATCATAATTATGCAAACACTCAAGAACAGAAAGAAAAAGACAAAAATAAATTTTATTCATTGGGTTGCCTCCCAACAAGCGCTATCGTTTTACGCCCCTAGCTAGGCATAAAGCATAGATTCAAGTATTATCATCTTTAGTTTCCAACTCCTCAATCAAACACTTAGAGTTCTTCAAAGATTTAACATACAAATTTTCAATAACAATACTCCTAGGAACAAGTTTGAAAAATTCATTCTTGCAAGTAGGGTCTTTTACCACTTCAACAAAATCGGGGTGAATACTAATCATCTTAATATCTTCTTTGTTACTATTAGAAGTTGCACCCTTGTTTTTAGTAACTTGAGTAATCTTGCCAATTTTTACTGGAGTTTTTTCAATAGTTTTAGAGGAATAAAAAGCCGTGCTTAGATTACTAAAAATTTCTTCCAACTTATCAATTCTAGCGGGGCTCTCCTCTATTCTCTCGTTGAATGCGGGTTCTTTTTCTTTTAGTACTTTAAGAGCATCTCCTGCTTTTGACCCAATTCTATTAGCAAGATTATGCATTCTTTTGTCTAATTTTTCAATGTTTTCTTCAGTGAGCATTTTCTTTTCAATAGCATCTAGCCTTTCCATAACATGCTCAAGAGTCAGAGTTGTTTCATTAATCATAAGAGGCGGTGAACCCACTAGATTTCCCATAGCATTAAAAGCATCTAGAGAAGGACACATCAAGAAATTTCCACCGGTAATCGTATCAAGGACGAATCTATACCAAGTGGTGATGCCCACATAAAAACAACGAAGAAGAAGAGCTGTAGATTGCTTACGAATAGATCTATTATAAGCATTGCAAATCCTATACCAAGTGTAACACCCCTGTACTGATGAGCTTCAGTAACCCCTGGGGTTAAGCTAATTATTTTTGCTAAACAGTGCATGATCATCTTTACTTCTATCTCATTTCAATTTCCGGTCAAATTCAAATTTAAATACTAAGTGAAATCCAAAAGTTCACAAACATGAAAACTAAAATGTTGGTCATGTGACAAATATTCACTTCTTAATATTGGTGGTGAACCAACATTTTTGCAAAGTGTTTAAATGCCCTAAACTAAATAAAAACACCCCACTGGTCCAACTGGCCCAGGTGGCCAACGGCCCACCTGGCCCAGCCGGCCTCCCCCACTGCCCCGCTTAACCCCCCCACCGAACCAAACCCTAGCCCACTACCCACTCGCCCCCACGTCTCTCTCTCTCTCGCCCCCCCTCTCGCTGGATCTGGATCGGGAGGGCCCGATCCCGTCCCCGACGCCGCCGCCCGGTCGTCGCCCCGTCCTCGTCCTCCTCCCCGCCGGACCTCCCCGAGCCCGGAGCCGCTCCCGGCCCCGCCGCCCGTTGCCGCCTCGTCCTCCACCTCCCCGACGGACGCCTTCCTCGACCTCCTCCCCACCGGCGCCATCGCGCCTCGCCGCCCCCTCCTCTGCAAACGAAGGGTGAGCTCCTCCTCCCCCTCGCTACTTCCCTCGCCCGTACACATCATACGTGCGTGGCCACGCGCCCGCAGCCGTCCCGCGTCCGCGCTCCGCCCCTGCTCTGCCCTGGCCGCGTCGCCCCGTGCCTGTGCGCGGCCTCGCCATGGTCGGCCGTGGTCTCCCGCCACCATGTGTGGCTGCGCCCGCGCCGCGCCTGGGCCCCGTCCCTGCCCGCTGCCACCAGCGCCTCCTGCTGCTGCCGCCTCCGAGCGCAGCTGGGCGCGCCCAACGCCCCTGCACCCGTTGTCGCCGTCGCTGCCGCAAGCTACTGCTGCTGCTGCTCCCAAACTGCTACTACAGCTAGCGCCGCCCTGCAGCCGCCGCCGTCCCGCTCCGGCCCTGCTCCCCTGCACCGCGCTCTGCGCCCGCGCCGCCTCTCGCTCGCGACAGCCGCCCTCCCTCCGCCGGTGCCACCCGCCGCCACCGGCCTCGCCTTGCTCACCGGCGCCATCCGCGGTGACCCCTGGCCGCGCCCGGCTCGCCAACCGCTGCGCCCGCGTGCCCGGTTCCACTCGAGCACCCGCGCCCGGCGCCCGATTTGGCCCCCTGGGCCTATGACACGAGGGGCCCGCCCCCAAAACAATTTAAAAATAGGTTAAAATAAATAAATAAATATTAACTAAATTAGTTAATTAAATAATTAATTAACTTAATTAATTCTATTTGATTAAACTAATTAATTAGTTAGTCTAATTAAGCTGTAATTAACTTAATTAAACCCTAATTACACTAATGTGACAATGACAGGTGGACCCCACCTGTCAGGTTGACCCAGTCAATGGTCAACGTTGACTGCTGATGTCATGCTGACGTCAGGCTGACACATTAATTAATTTTTGAATTAAATTAATTTATTAATTCCAAAAATTGATTAAATCTTTAGAAATTAATATAAAATAAACCGTAACTCGGATGAAAATACTTTGTACATGAAAGTTGCTCAGAACGATGAGACGAATCTGAATATGCCCTCCTCATACCTGTCACATGCCTCTAAGTACCTGAACATGGAACCTTCCCCTCCGGTTCAGTATACCGAGATCGAGCTAAACACCGGGAAAATATCCCAGATATTTTCCCGCTTCGTCTGCGATATGTAGCACTGCGTTAGGTCACCCCTAACACCGCTTATTGCCATGTCATGCTTTGTGATTGCTTTCATTGCCGTGTATTTATCTGTTTCCTCCCCCTCTTCTCTCTTGGTAGACCCCGGTACAGACGTAGTTCCCAAGACCGACGCAGCTCAGGAGCCCGACACCACCGTTGACGACCTTGCCTTTGCCGCCGAGCAACCAGGCAAGCACCCCTCTTTGAACATTCCGATATCGCCTATTCTCTTCTCTCTTGTGCTTACATTATAATTGCTGCTGCTACTGCTTTACCTATTCTGATGCATAGCCTGTTTATTGTAACCTGCTATTGATACCTTACCTACTTATCCTAAACTGTTTAGTATAGGCTGGGTAGAGACCTACCAGAGACCCCACTTTGTCCTCAGTTGCCCCGCTGGATTATCACATGACTCGATCAACGGGATCGACAGCCAGGCCCCGGCACTGCACAACACCCCCCTTAGTTGTACGACACTGCAGCGTCACCATCGAGTGCCGACGGTGATACCTCGTATAGCACTTCTGATGTTAACTCTGTAGACTAGCCATTTCGTTGTGGTCATCGAGGGTGATTCCTCCTTCTCCACTTCCGATACGAATCTGTCGCACAACACTTCAAGTGTGAACCTCGAGGGTGATTCCTCCTAAGTTCAACTTGACGGTTACATCGAGTGGGCATCCGTCGAGGGTGATACCTCGGATTCCCCTGATGTTATGGACACACGGTTACTATGACTTTACCCCTGAACCTTGTTGGAAATGGGTCGGCCCCGAGGGCGACCCGAGGGAGTTACTTTTACTGCAGGACTGGAGGGACAGGCGGTACCACCCAGTAGAGGTGGACCTGAGTTCCCGACAGTCTTTTGCGAGACGGGATGACCTGGACGGTGCCCGAGTGATGAATACGAGGCGTGGCCGGGCATTCTTGGCCCTTGCCGCAAGTCCTTGAGACGGGGCGACGGGGTCACATTGATCGTGAGTCTCTTCTCGTTACCGCACTACCAACACACTACGATTTGGATATTTGATCTGAGTGGGCCTTTGGCCCGATAGAACTAACCATCACGCGGGAATAAATATGGGTACTCTACATCGTGGCATCAGCCGAAAGCTCTGACAGACGTCCAGTTCAGCATTGTGGCACGGTCGGATCGTACCGACCATCCGAGGCGGTGCTAGTATCCACCCTGCACACAACGACCCGGAGTGCACAGGGCGATGGCCCAAGACCCCTGAGCGCTTAGGTTGTAGACTGGCGGGGACCTCTCTGGTGAGCTCTAGGTAGGGCTGCGGTGTGTCGTTTGGCCGAGGCCGGGCATGACCCAGAAAAGTGTGTCCGGCCGGAGTTAAGCGAGCGTGGTGGGTAAGTTGGTGCATCCCTGCAGGGAAGAACTAATCTATGCATAGCCGGATCCTCGGTAACGGACGCTCGGAGTTGTATCCCGATCGATACAACTAGAACTGGATACTTGGATATTATGGCTCTGGGATTACTTTCTTGCAGGGAGTCGAGAAAGGTTCTCTGGCCGAGGTTGCTACTTGGTATTATGGCTCTGGGATTGCTTTCTCGCAGGGAGTCGAGAAAGAATCTCTGGGTGAGGTTGAGACTTAATGATACTACTACTTTATGCTGTACTAATCTACACTATTCTAATGCTGCAAGACCTCTGAAGATGCTAGTCTTCGATAGGACTAGGCCTTCCCTCTATTCTGGCATTTCTGCAGCCCAGTCCACATATACAGCCTCTCTTTGATAGTGTTGCATATGTAGTGTAGATCCTTGCTTGCTGAGTACTTCGGATGAGTACTCACGGTTGCTTTGCTTTATTTTTTCCCCATATCCTTTTGATGCAACCAGATGACGGAGCCCCTGAGATAGCTGCCCCCGCCGACGATCGCTACTACTACCCCGAGGGTGGTTACTGTCGATGTCAAAACCGGCAGATCTTGGGTAGGGGGTCCCGAACTGTGCGCCTAAGATCGATGGTAACAGGAGACGGGGGACACGATGTTTACCCAGGTTCGGGCCCTCTCTACGGAGGTAATACCCTACTTCCTGCTTGATTGATCTTGATGAATACGAGTATTACAAGAGTTGATCTACCACGAGGTCGTAATGGCTAAAACCCTAGAAGTCTAGCCTGTCTGATTATGATTGCCTCTACAGACTAAACCCTCCGGTTTATATAGACACCGGAGGGGACTAGGGTTGTACAAAGTCGGTTACAGAGAAAGGAATCTTCATATCCGAATGCCAAGCTTGCCGTCCACGCCAAGGAGAGTCCCATCCGGACACGGGAGAGAGTCTTCTGTCTTGTATCTTCATGGCCCATCAGTCTGGCCCACCTTACGTAGCCTGGACACCCGAGGACCCCTTAGTCCAGGACTCCCTCAGTAGCCCCTGAACCAGGCTTCAATGACGACGTGTCCGGCGCGCAGATTGTCTTCGGCATTGCAAGGCGGGTTCCTCCTCCTAATACTCTAAAACAGACTTCGAGCACAGAAAGCGTGTCCGGCTCTGCAAAACAAGTACCACACACAACCGCAGAGAGTATAATATTTCACGAGTCCAATCCGCTGACAACTTTTTGTAACGCGACACCACGTTCCTGCACGGTCATTATTTCGAACCATTCTTTAGCCTCCCGCTCCATGCTTTAAGATGCGGTTTCCAGTGGCACATCTTGTCACAGCAGAGATCGTGTCCCTTTATTACGGGATTCTCATCAATACGGGCGTGGGCAATCCAACCGCGTAGTCTGCACGGCCCTTGGGAATAGGCGAGTTTTAAGGCGAGTGGGGAGGCGCTTGATATTCACCGCCTTTATAAGGAGATAAGGATCCACCCCTTTCACCCACGCCTTCTCTTTTCCTCATCCTTTCCAACATCGAGTTCTAGAACCCAAGGTTCAATTTATTCGTTCCGAGCCTCCTAGTCATGTCCGGACCCAACCCTCAAGGCCGGTGGGTGGCCTCCTCCGTCACAGAGGAGGATATCGCGAAGCTCCGGGCGGTAAAATACCTGACCGCGGAAATCCCCCACAGGCTCCCTGCTCAAGGGCAGGTCATTCCTACTCCTAGATCCGGCGAGAGGGTCGTATTCATCTCTCACTTCCTCCGAGGGCTAGGGTTCTCTCTCCATCCCTTCGTCCGCGGATTCATGTTCTATTACGGGCTAGATTTTCATGATCTAGCTCCGGACTCCTTTCTTCACATCTCGGCGTTCATCGTCATGTGCGAGGCCTTTCTCTGTATTCCCCCACACTTCAGCTTATGGCTCAAGACCTTTAATATGAAGCTGAAGGTGGTCGATGGGAAGCAAGCAGAGTGCGGCGGTGCGATGGTGAGCAAACTCACCCACACACCTTGGCCAAAAGGCTCTTTCACGGAAACCTCCAACCTATGGCAACGGGAGTGGTTTTACATCACTGAACCCCGTGGTACCAAGTGGGCAGCTACACCTGCGTTCCGGCCTGGCCCTCCATTACGGCTCGCATCGTGGATTAATAAGGGGCTGGACTGGGGATCAATGGACGAAGTGCAGACGCTACAAAGCCGCATCCGGAGCCTCCTTGAGAAGGACACCGGCCTCATCGACATAATCCAGGTAATGCTAGTCCACCGGGTCCTGCTGTGCCAGCGACGGCCCCTCTGCATGTGGGAGTTCAATCCGGAAGGACCACAGACTCTTCAGCACTTCTTTGGCACGACGCACAAAGGAATGTGGAAGTTATTCTTCAGGACCCAAAAACAGTGGCCGGATACTACCGAGGACATCGGCCTCGACTGCAACCATCCGGATACCTCGGTAGGCCCTCGACTCCTGAACACAACTTAGTTGAATATCTCGTAACAATATACTGAGAAAACCATCTTCGACCAGGGCTGGATCAAGAAGGCAGAAAGAATTAGGTGTTCGGCCCCTCTTCCCGAAGACTCAGCAGATCCTGTGTTAACAAGGATGCTGGCTCCGGCGCCATACCAAGTGTCGGTGAAGGGGGACAAAGAGGAGAGCAAGAAGGCCAAAGGTGGCCTCTATTCTAAAGGTACACCAGACAATATGTCCGGGGAGATTGGAACTCCCTCTTCCAAAGACAAAAGAGAAAGAGAAACTGACATCCCCTCTCCCGATAGGAAGAAGAGGGCCGCCTCCGAAGATTTGGAAGCAAAGGCTCCTAAGCGAGGGAAGATGTCCCTGTCAGGTGGCTCGGGTTCAGAAGACGACGTTGTCGCACAGTTCCTCCGTAAGGACAAGCCTTTAGCCGAATCGTAAGTGAACAGGGGCGTCTGAAGCATATCCCATTGCTTTCCGGTTACCAGGGTAACATTTAAAATATATGTTTGCAGTCCGGCACGCAGTCTTCCTCAACAGTCCTCCTCCTCGGGGGATCTTCTTCCGGAGATGATGGAAAGCGAGATGCCTCCACAGACCTTCTCGCTCGACAGGGCAGACAACTCCGAGGTGTCGTCCCGGAGGATCTCTCCCGACCAACAAGCAGTGCGAGGGATAATGAAAACTATGCCCGAAGGTGATACTTCGGCCGTCCAGGGTCTGGGGCATGCGGACCCTATGGGGACCAACAATAAAGGGCCCAGACTATTCGGTTTACAGCCGGGGACGACTCTAGAGCCGGGTAAACATATTCTTTTGAAGGGAGTCCATACTCCTGCGGCCGCTCCCAGGGATCCGGGGGCGCCGGATACAATGACGGGCATGCTGCAACATGCGTCCGTTTCAGAGGAACATCATACCTTAATGGGTACGGTAGTTGAGAGGATTCTGTCCGCGAGAAGCGGATTGAATGAATCCTTCATGAGCCTGCTAAGAGGCTTCGAGGTATGCAATGTAATATCTTTAATTGCACTTCTACGTGCAAAATGCACCTGTGTATAGATAGTAGCCCCTGAGACTCTGGTTGGCGTCCGAAGGGAGGCGATCAGAGGATCAAAAAAGATATTCCCAGGAAATAATCTGATGGATTGGAACACAGGCTGTTTCATCCATGATGACTGCCCAAGCTACAGAGGTTGCAAGGCTAAAGCAGAAACTTGATGTGGCAGATGACGACCTCACGCTTATTAACAGGTGGCTCGACGAGGCGCAAGGTATGTTTTTGGGGCAGTCAGTATATGTAAGTATGATAATATGAACATGACGCTGAAAATTGTATACTGAGATATGCATAACTGCAGATAATGCTACCACAGTTGAGGCCCTACGAGCTGAGCTTGCCCGGGCAAGGAGCAAGCCAGGATGAGTGAGGCAGCTACCAAGAAGGCAGCTGCTGAGTTAAAGGCCGAACAGGCTGCTCGGTGCCAGTGTGAGGAGACAATATCTACCATGACGTGCGAGCTAAAGGATGCCAATGTTCGATGCGAATTCCTTGAGAAGGATAACAAAGCCAGAACGGTCAAACTCGGCGAGGCCTTACAAGAGGCGAGAGAAGCACGGTCCGAGTCTAGAGCGGCTCGGGAAGAGATCCGGCAAGCTGGGGAGATAGCGGCCGGTAAGCCTTTCTTATTACAGACTAAATTCGGCGATCCGAAGTATGCCCCCCTTAATCAAATGTGGAGTTCTCCAGATGCATTCTTGGACTTGCCGAAGAGTGTCTCCGATGCGGCACAGTTTTTCCAAGCGCAAGAAGGACGTGCAACGGAGAAGCTTTTCTGGTCGCAATTCAGCATGCCGAAGCGTCCGCTGTTGCTGAACGAACAGATGGCCCAGTGGGCCGAGCTCCACAAGATATCCGGATCTGCCATGAAGGACGTCGTGGTCCGGCTGTGGCCGACTGAGCCAATTCTGAATAGTTATTTCGGTTTGGTGCAGCGACTTGTTGATGCGGTGCCTCGTATCAACGCTGTTAAGCGGTCAACGTGCATTGAGGGTGCACGGATGGCCTTTGCCCGCGTCAAGACGTACTGGGCGAAGATGAAGGCCACCGATATTGTAGCGAAGAGTCCACCCGAGGGCCAGGACCATCACACGCTGGAGCATTATTTTGAGGATGTCCTAGAGGGTGCCCGCTTGATAGAGGGTCAGTGCTCGAAAGATATGATATTCGAGTGAATATACCAAATTTGTAAAAACAATATTATGATATATTAAGGCCATATTTTTATACTTTTGCCTGAAAGTTTTGGTTCCTCCTGTGCGGCCGTTCTTCGTATAATCTGAAAGTTTGCTAGTCGTCGGCTTCAGCCCCCTCGCATATAATACGGGGGTGTTCGGAAAAGCACTTGATCACTCTTGACCCAACGTCTTGGTCCATGAAGGAGGTGTCAATGCGGCGAACTAGGTAATCAGACTATAGGGCTTTAACACTTTCACTTAGCCATAGGAGTTTGACGGCGGGTCTATGATATAGTCCCTGGTATGTACGCGTTTACCCGAATACGGTGCGTTACATAGGTGACCAGAAAAATGGTCCTTCGTGTAATACGGAAATAATCACGAAGGATTCTGATGAGTCATCGAGTGGTTGATCAGCTCTCACCGCATCATGACAGTCAGTTTTCGGCTTTCTCTACTGAGGTGCTCATCCGGATAAACCAGGACACAATCGCAGTAGTTCTCCCTTTACTACCCTAGCCGATATAGCGGAACATAAGGTAGTAAGCACAGGAGTCGGGCAACCCAACTATTGACCAAAGACATGATTCGGAGCTGATGCATATAAGGCCAAACTCGTGACGCCGAAGTGTGCTGAAAAGCTGTTCGGACTTGTCGGCAACTCATGTGTTGCCGTATCGAGCCCTTGGCAATTTGTGCCGAGGTGCGTTCGTGAAACAACCGAAGAAGCAAAATTCAGTACGTAGAAAAAGCGAATACTGAATACGGGTTATGTTCACTGGAATCTGATTGTCATGTCAAACGCAATTCTACAGATTATAACGCCCCTACCCGGGCTATTTAACATGTCGGGGGCCGAGGGCTGAGGAAAAAGGCACTTTACAGGTTTATAATAAACAGTGCGGTCTTACAAAAATCATTAGGACCTCCTGTCGCACGTCTACGCTGCCTTGCCTTGGTTAAAGGACTCCTTAGTAGGAATAGCCTTTGGTTATTTATACGAAGCCGAACTTTAGAAAGAGTCCGTAAGATGACCAGGCTTGGAAGCACCTGTTGTAAAGGATAAAAAATAGTTAGAAAAAGTAAAAAGACTATGAGGGTGCGGACCGCATTGTAGGCCTGTCCGTACTATGCCTCCGCCGATGACCATGGTATTTTAAGTGCATAATTATATATGCACGGTATAAACTTCGTGGCTATATGGGGCGGACGACGGAGGCCGAACTACTAATCCAGCTCTGAGATTGATTGGTCCTGTTTAGTAGAGACTGGCGGCTTGACGGCCGATGAGATACGCGGCTTGATAAGGCCGCTTTGTACTTCGGCTGTAGCAGCCATAGTACGCTCCTCTGTACGGAGGGAGCATTCCGTATTTCCGTTTATTGTGATGACGCCGCGTGGACCGGGCATCTTAAGATTGAAATAGGCGTAATGTGGGACCGCATTAAAACGAGTAAAA
Organism: Thinopyrum elongatum; assembly: GCA_011799875.1. Lineage (NCBI taxonomy): Eukaryota > Viridiplantae > Streptophyta > Magnoliopsida > Poales > Poaceae > Thinopyrum > Thinopyrum elongatum. The sequence continues at coordinate 106,806,397 of CM022300.1, read as the reverse complement.
GCGGTACGCCCGAGTAGTGCGTGATAGCTGCTGCGGAACGGTACAATATCGAAGGTCAAGCCTTCGCTTCTAAAGTTGTTCGGCGAGCCAAAAACGACTTCCAATGTAATTGAGCCCGTGCAGCGAGCTTCTACGCCGGACACTGCTCCCTTGAAGGTAGCTGTGGTGGGCTTGATTCGTGAAGGATCAATGCCCATTTTGCGGACAGTGTCTTGGTAGAGTAGATTAAGACTACTGCCGCTGTCCATAAGGACTTTCGTGAGATGGAACCCATCGATAATTGGATCGAGGATCAGAGCTGCCGAACTTTCGTGACGGATACTGGCTGGGTGGTCCTTGCGATCAAAAGTGATTGGGCAGGTCGCCCATTGGCTTAATTTTGGGGTGCCTGGCTCTATGGCATTGGCGTCCTGTAATGCGCGCTTGCGCTCCTCTGTAGGGATGTGTGTCACGTATACCATGTTGACTGTTTTTACTTCGGGGGGAAATTGCTTCTGACCCCCGGTGTTTGGTTGGCGAGTCTCTTCGTCATCGCTGTCACTGGGTGGCCCCTTCCCCTTGTGTTCGGCGTTAAGCTTGCCGGCTTGTTTGAAGACCCAACAGCTTCTGTTGGTGTGATTGGCTGGTTTATCGGGGGTGCCATGAATCTGGCAGGGCCGATCCAGTATCTTGTCTAAATTGGATGGTCCGTCTCTGTTTGCCTTGAATGGCTTTTTTCGTTGACCGGTTTTGGAGCCGCTGAATCCGGCGTTTACCGCCGTGTCTTGCGTTCCTTCATTATTATTTCGACGCTTGTGTTTATTGCGTCATGGCTTGCCGTTGCCGTCTCGAACTTCAAAAGTGCCTGGATCATTGGCGCTGTTGCTTCTACGAGTGAGCCAGCTATCTTCTCCCGCGCAGAAGCGGGTCATCAGAGCGGTAAGGGCTGCCATGGATTTTGGTTTTTCTTGACCGAGGTGACGAGCCAGCCATTCGTCTTAGACGCTATGTTTAAAGGCCGCGAGGGCTTCGGCGTCCGGACAATCGACAATTTGGTTCTTTTTAATTAGGAACCTAGTCCAGAGCTTCCTGGCTGACTCCCCGGGCTGCTGGATGATGTGACTTAGGTCGTCGGTATCCAGAGGCCGGACATATGTACCTTGAAAGTTATCGTGGAAGGCGTCTTCCAAGTCTTCCCAGCTGCCAATGGAGTTTTCTGGGAGGCTGTTCAGCCAGTGCCGCGCTGGTCCCTTTAATTTTAGTGGGAGGTATTTGATGGCGTGGAGGTCATCACCGCGGGCCATGTGGATATGGAGAAGGAAATCTTCAATCCATACTGCGGGATCTGTTGTTCCATCGTATGATTCGATATTCATGGGTTTAAACCCTTCCGGGAATTCGTGTTCCATTACTTCATCAGTGAAGCAAAGGTGATGTGCGGTGCCTCTATATCGGGACAAGTCGCGACATAGTGCGGATGTAGTCCGTCTGCGGTTTTGGGCCCGGACGTGGTTATGCTCGTTACGTCTGGCTTGATAGCCGTCGTCGCGCGCCAGGGCATGCCCCCACGATCCGTAGATCGATCTGGACTGACCTGCTCTATTCTCCAGGTCTTGCTGCAGGTCATATGTGTATTCCCGAGCTGTAGTGTCTTTGCCTTTACGGCGAGGTAGTATGGGCAGGTGTTTGGCTTGGGTTGCGGCTTTGTCCCGGCCAAGTGGTGGTCGGTCAGCCGCATTACGTGTTGATGGCATGGGCTCAAGTGCCTCGTCGTCGAATTGGGGTAGCAGTTTACGCTTCGGGTAACTTTTAATGGGGCGCTCGAGTCCGTATTCCTCGGCTGCCAGGACATCAGTCCATCTGTCGTTGAGTAGATCTTGATCAGCTTGAAGCTGCTGCTATTTCTTTTTCAGGCTCCTCACAGTGGCTATTAGCCGGCGCTTAAAGCGCTCCTGCTTGATGGGTTCCTCAGGCACGATAAAGTCTTCGTCGCCGAGGCTCACCTCATCCTCGGAGGGTGGAAGATAGTTGCTGTCCTCCGAGTCTTCGGTTATGGCCTGTTCGTCAGGGCTGACTTGCCCATCTTCCCTATCGTCCTGTTCGGAAGTCGGCTCGACGGGATCTTCTTTGTCTTCGGCATCGTCCGGAGTATTGTTTTCTCTCGTGCCGGTATTGCTGTCTTTTCCTCGGCGTGATTTAGAGCAGTGCCGCTGACGTCGGCGCTTTGGCTGTGTCTCAGGAGGTTTATCCTCGACTGGATCTTTCTCGTTATCGCTGTTATTCTCTTTGGGAGTATCCACCATGTACACGTCATACGAGGAGGTGGCTGTCCAGCGCCCAGTAAACGGCGGGTTTTGGGCCTGCTCCTCTCTGGCATCGTCGTCCATACCATCGATGTCTTCGGAGTCGTAATCGAGCATGTCGGTTAAGTCTTCGACAGTGGCAATGAAGTGGGCGGTGGGTGGGAAGCGAAATTCTCCGTCATCAGCCTCCAGTTCAAACCAGATATAATTCGGTTGTGAGTCCCCCGCTAAGGAGAGGGTTTTTAATGAGTTTAGCACATCACCCAAAGGTGAGTGCCGGAAGATGTCCTTGGAGCTGAACTCGACGGTCGGCGCCCGATCGAGCTCGATGGGCGCGGACGCACGCGGTTCGGAACCTGTGGCCGGAGACGAATCCGAGGTTCCGGTGACACAGATCCCGTTCAAAGTTGGGTTTGTGTGCGGCTCCAACGCCGCTGAGTCTGCGGCTTCCATGGCGGGGTTGAGCTTCCCGTCCTCGGATGGCGCAATCTGCTCCGGATCTAGGGCCAGAGCAGTTACAGGCGCTATCTCCCGGGTATGGTCCGATGACAGATTTAGGTCATGTTCATCGCGGTGGCAGGGAGCGGCTGCCATGGGCTTGAATCCGTCGAAGATCAAGTCTCCGCGGATATCAGCAACGTAGTTCAAGCTTCCAAACCTGACCTGATGGCCAGGGGCGTAGCTGTCGATCTGCTCTAGATGGCCAAGCGAGTTGGCCCGCAGTATGAACCCGCCGAATACGAAGATCTAGCCGGGGAGAAAGACCTCCCTTAAGGCAGCATTGTTGTGGATGATTGATGGAGCCATCGAGTCTTCTAGCGACGACACAGCGGAACTCTCAATGAAAGCACCAATGTAGGTGTCAAAACTGGCGGATCTCGGGTAGGGGGTCCCGAACTGTGCGTCTAAGATCGATGGTAACAGGAGATGGGGGACACGATGTTTACCCAGGTTCGGGCCCTCTCTACGGAGGTAATACCCTACTTCCTACTTGATTGATCTTGATGAATACGAGTATTACAAGAGTTGATCTACCACGAGATCGTAATGGCTAAAACCCTAGAAGTCTAGCATGTCTGATTATGATTGCCTCTACGGACTAAACCCTCCGGTTTATATAGACACCGAAGGGGACTAGGGTTGTACAAAGTCAGTTACAGAGAAAGGAATCTTCATATCCAAACGCCAAGCTTGCCGTCCACGCCAAGGAGAGTCCCATCCGGACACGAGAGAGAGTCTTCTGTCTTGTATCTTCATGGCCCATCAGTCCGGCCCACCTTACGTAGCCTGGACGCCCGAGGACCCCTTAATCCAGGACTCCCTCAGTTACTACTACGATTTGGCTGACAACCATGAGTAGGATTCGGAGGGTCCCAGGCAGGAGGCCTGCGCCTTTCGATCGTAGCTTTTGTTTTACCCCCGCCTTTCTAGAGACTTATCTATTTCTGTTTCATATCTGTACTCAGATATCTGATGCTTTCGCTGACGCTTGTACGCAAGCTTATGTATTCGAGCCCTCGAGGCCCCTAGCTTGTAATATAAAGCTTGTATGACTTTATTTATGTTTTATAGTTGTGTTGTGATATCTTCCCGTGAGTCCTTAGGCTTGATCGTGTGCATTTGCATGTATGATTAGTGCACGATTGAGCCGGGGGCGTCACAAGTTGGTATCAGAGCCGACTGCCTGTAGGAACCCCCTTTCCAACTCATTGGCCGAAGTTGAGTCTAGTCTTTCAAAAAAACCATTTTACTAACATGGCTGTGTCGCTTACGGGCCCACGTCGCCATTGGGAGGTATTAGTATCTTTTACTCCTCTTCCTTACTCTGGGACTCTGATCTCTCGTCTATTCAGGTTAAACATTTTACTAACTCTGACATTAGGTTCTCGTACCCACTTCCTCCCGGAGAGCCCCGACATTACCGATGATCGCTTGCTTCACCAGAAGATTCTACGGATACTCGATGTTTCTCGAGACCCTGTGCCCACTGCCTTGCAATTCCTGACCATCGGTAATCCCCGTGAATAACATCCCTGCCGCTTGTACCTTCATCCCCAGTTGCTCCTGTTGTTACAAGGTACACCTAGTACTCTCTGTTGCTCCGAGAATCCTTTGTGCCTTCGGCTTTGCAGCTTCTTTTTTGCACTGAGGATAATTCACTTAACCAGGGTCCGTTCATCCCCAGTTGTTCATATGCTTTCCAAAATACTTGGAAATGCTATCTGATCTTTCAAAAATCCTTTGCAACCTACTGCTTTTGAGATTCTTCTTACTTGCTTGCATTATGGTTAGTTCCATATGTCAAGTAATCATCGTTGATATCCCTTATCTAAGTCACTCTGATCCCGTTGATTCAACATGTGAGCGAATACTCACAATCATCAGTTGTTACCTACTAATTCATCCTTCCAGCTCAGACGTCATTTTAGGCATGAGTTGGATCCCGGCCAATCATGTTGCAATTGATTGTCCCCCTAGTTCCCTTCAACTTAACCATCCTTATCGGAACGTTTGCCCCTGATCTTTCGCTTTGGAAATCATAATTCTTTTGCATCTGAACGCCGAATTATTCAGCTGTTTCTATAATCTGATGCCTTTGCATCCTTCTTCCTCTGGTTGAGTACCGATACTCACATCAGGTCCTTTGCGGACCACCTGATCTTTTGGTGGATTACTATCCGGCAGCTCCTTCGCATTTTAAATCATTGACAACTTTCCCCTGATACAAAATGTCTCGGGCGAATTGTATCATCTACTCCGTATTGCCAGCCCTTTGCTTTCGAGCGTGTATCCGTCGCTCCTGCTAGTGTGTTGTATAGCTTTGTAAAAATGTCCCGATGGGTTGAACCTATGCTTTTCCCCCAGAACATGTGAACCCAAAAGTTATGCGGGTTATACTCTACTGGCGTTTCGTCAGATAAATTCTTAACCCTACAATTTCTTCGAAAGCAAGAAGTGAATGAAAGGTTATGCATTGAAGAAGAGGGAGTCGACCTTGAACCTTTGTGTTCATGCCCATGGATCCGATGTAGAACTTATCATGGAAGCTGCTCGTAAAAAAAATTATTTCCTTGGTACAAATTCATCTTGTATCTGAGAATTGATACTTTGCAATCGTGGTTCCGACCATATTTTCTTCTTGCTTCCATTTCCCAGACAAGTTAAAATACTTGTCCTCTGCAGATCATTTCACCTGTCCAGCCTCTATTCTCATCTACCATCGAGTATTACCCCTGGTATCTCGAGAATATCACAGGAACTACATAATTTCTTATGAGTTCTTCATCTACTATCATTGATCACCAATTCCAATTTTCCCGGGTTCTGAGTTGTTTGTCACTCGAGAACACCGATAAGTGAATCAATTCCGCACTCTGATTCAATAACTCTAAGTAATTGTCGTTGCTTACGAGCTTAATAATCCTTCAAGTCATTCCTAGCCTAATCGGCTATATCATTATCGTGCTAACTTTAACTGTGCTACCTGGTCCTTATGCCCAGAGCAACCTCCGACGACGCGCTAAGCTTACGTCGATCTTCCTCATCCTATCATTTCACCTCGAACAACAAGCTTGATTTCGAGCTTGTGTCACATCCGTGGTTCCAATAACCTTTCGCTTCATCAGTCCATTTTCTTGATGTCGTCGCTGATTGATTACGTCTCATGAAGCCTCTCGACAAAATGTTTCACCATCATCGTCAACCTTTTGACTTCCCTAAAGTTGTGAAATAAATTCATGGTTAGAAATACCATCCTTGCTCCTCGATGATTTGTGTTATCATCGATAACATCCTTGACTTTCTGCCAACTCACACTTGCTTATGTTTTGGTTATACGTTGAGTTCCTTGTTATTCTTGAAATTGTTCCTTCGTACCTCTTATGATCTTCAGATCCAACCCTTACTTGAAACACCATATCATTGCTGCCTGGAAGCATGACTATGGTATTCCGAACACCAACATGAACATTGGAAGCACATTGCCAAATGTTTTTTTAAATCGTTTTGGGGGCGGGCCCCTCGTGTCATAGGCCCAGGGGGCCAAACTGGGCGCCAAGCGCGGGTGCTTGAGTGGAACCAGGCGTGTGGGCGCGGCCAGGGGTCGCCGCGGACGGCGCCGGTGAGCAGGGCGAGGCCGGTGGCGGCGGATGGCGCCGGTGGAGGGAGGGCGGCCGTCGCGAGCGAGAGGCGGCGCAGGCGCAGAGCGGGTTGCAGGGGAGCAGGGCCGGAGCGGGACGGCGGCGGCTGCGGAGCGGCGCCAGCTGTAGTAGCAGTTCGGGAGCAGCAGCAACAGCTTGCGGCAGCGACAGCGACAACGGGTGCAGGGGCGTTGGGCGCGACCAGCTGCGCTCGAAGGCGGCAGCAGCAGGAGGCGCTGGTGGCAGCGGGCAGGGACGGGGCCCAGGCGCGGCGCGGGCACAGCCACACATGGTGGCGGGCGACCACAGCCGAGGCCGCGCTCGGGCACGGGGCGACGCGGCCAGGGCAGAGCAGGGGCGGAGCACGGACGCGGGACGACTGCGGGCACGTGGCCACGCACGTACGACGTGTACGGGCGAGGGAAGTAGCGAGGATGAGGATCTCACCCTCCGTTTGCAGAGGAGGGGGCGGCGAGGCGCGATAGCGCCGGTGGGGAGGAGGTCGAGGAAGGCGTTCGTCGGGGAGGTGGAGGACGAGGCGGCAACGGGCGGCGGGGCCGGGAGTGGCTCCGGGCTCGGGGAGGTCCGGCGGGGAGGAGGACGAGGACGGGGCAGCAACCGGGTGGCGGCGTCGGGGACGGGATCGGGCCCTCCTGATCCTAATCCAGCGAGAGGGGGGGGGGGGCGAACTAATGGACGAGAGAGAGAAGGGGGGGCAGGGGAGGGGGATAGGGTTGCGGCTGCGGTGGGGGGGGGTTAAGCGGGGCAGTGGGGGAGGCCGGCTGGGCCAGGTGGGCTGTTGGCCACCTGGGCCAGTTGGACCAGTGGGGTGCTTCTCCCCTTTTTTTTGTCTTTGTTTTATTTATTTCTCTTCTCTGCTTTCTATTATAGTTTCATTTATTTTAGTTTTATAAAATACCAAGTTAGCACCTAAATTAGTATCATTAATATAGGCCACTGCCAAACCTGGTTTGGACCCAAAATAAGTTAGTTAAATATTTTATAATTTAAAAAGCGATTAAATTGTTATCTTAGCCACTGTTTATATTTAGTTTAAGGCATTTAAACACTTTGCAAAAATGTTGGTTCACCACCAATATTAAGAAGTGAATATTTGTCACATGACCAACATTTTAGTTTTCATGTTTGTGAACTTTTGGATTTCACTTAGTATTTAAATTTGAATTTGACCGGAAATTGAAATGAGATAGAAGTAAAGATGAACATGCACTGTTTAGCAAAAATAATTAGCTTAACCCCAGGGGTTACTGTAGCTCATCAGTACAGGGGTGTTACACCAAGCATCTTTTAAATTCTCCCCTCCCCTTTGTTTGAAATTAAAAACCTCGTTCTCGGGGGTGCACGCAATAGAGGAAGAACTATCCATAATGCCAAGAAGTGACAAACAGAATTGCACCCAAAAACAGATCTGACGAGAAAACGGCGAACGAAAAAGAGGGCGGATAAAATGGCAAATGGTTGTGAAGTGGGGGAGATGAAAATGAGAGGCAAATGGCAAATAATGTAAATTGCAAGGAGATGAGATTTGTGATTAGGAACCTGATAGATGTTGATGATGTCCCCCCAGCAACGGAGCCAGAAATTCCTTTTGATGTCGCTTGAACTACGCCGGTATTTCCCCAAAGAGGAAGGGATGATGTAGCACAGCTTCGGTAGGTATTTCCCTCAGTTATGAAACCAAGGTTATCGAACCAGTAGGAGAACCAAGCAACACTATGTAAAGAGTACCTGCACACAAATAACAAATACTTGCAACCCGACGTGTTAAAGGGGTTGTCAATCCTTTTCGGGTAACGGTGCCAGAAATTGCCGAGTCGATGGGAGAAAAATTATGATAGATTGGATAAATAGATCTCGATAAAACACGAAATAGAAGAAGTAAGTGAAAAGTGCAGCAAGGTATTTTTGGGTTTTTGATAATATGGATCTGAAAATAAAAGTAGCAAGTAAATAAAAAGGCAAATAGAAACATAGATATGAAAATATATGATGAGAAAATAGACCCGGGGGCCATAGATTTCACTAGTGGCTTCTCTCAAGAAAGACAACATACGGTGGGTAAACAAATTACTGTTGGGCAATTGATAGAACTTCAAATAATTATGACGATATCCAGGCAATGATCATTATATAGGCATCACGTCCAAGATTAGTAGACCGACTCCTGCCTGCATCTACTACTATTACTCCACACATTGACCGATATCCAGCATGCATCTAGTGTATTAAGTTCATGGAGAAACAGAGTAATGCAATAAGAATGATGACATGATGTTGACAAGATCTATTCATGTAGGAATAGAGCCCATCTTGTTATCCTTAATGGCAACGATCAATACGTGTCTTGCTGCCCCTTCTGTCACTGGGAAAGAACACCGCACGACCGAACTCATCACAAAGCACCTCTTCCCATGGCAAGAAAAATCGATCTAGTCGGCCTAACTAAACCAAAGATTCGAAGAAGAAATATGAGGCTATAAGTAATCATGCATATAAGAGATCAAAAGAAGACTCAAATAACTTTCATGGATAAAATAGATCTGATCATAAACTCAAAGTTCATCGGATCCCAACAAACACACCGCAAAAAGAGTTACATCAAATAGATCTCCAAGAGACCATTGTATTGAGAATCAAAAGAGAGAGAGGAAGCCATCTAGCTACTAACTACGGACCCGAAGGTCTACAATGAACTACTCACGCATCATCGAAGAGGCACCAATGAGGATGATGAACCCCTCCGTGATGGTGTCTAGATTGGATCTGGTGGTTCTGGAACTTGCAGCGGCTGGAATTGTGTTTCGTCGACTCTCCTAGGGTTTTTGAATTTTTGGGGTATTTATAGATTAAAGAGGCGGTGCAGGAGGCGGCCAAGGTGGGCACAACCCACCAGGGCGTGCCTGGGCCCCCAAGCACGCCCAGGTGGGTTGTGCTCCCCGCGGAGCCCCCCTCTGGTACTTCTTTGTCCCAACAGGTGTCTTCTGGTCCAGAAAAAATATCCAAAAAGTTTCGCTGCGTTTGGTATTGATTTTATGCAAAGTAAAAACAAGCAAAAAACAACAACTGGCACTGGGCACTATGTCAATAGGTTAGTCCCAAAAAATGATATAAAGTTGCTATAAAATGATTGTAAAACATCCAAGAATGATAATATAACAGCATGGAACAATAAAAAATTATAGATACGTTGGAGACGTATCATGCGGGCATGTCATGCGCGTGATTGCACGCTGTCAAGCTCTACTGGAAGAGGCCTAGTGGCCCCAAGAGCCTCCCATCGCCAGCAGCCCCGTAGGCGGAGACGGGTACCGTGGCCACGGTCCGGGACAGTCGGAATGAACGGTTGCAAGGGTGCTATGTTGATCATGGAGTCCAAGAAGACCATCGTCGGAAGGCTGCCATCTCAGCCTTTTAGCCTATATTTTATTATAATTGTATGCAAATGTCACATATCGACATTTTAAGTCACTAAGCATATGTAGGTCGTGTGTGTTTTGGGCGTTGCCGCATGTGGCATTTTAAATTATCCTGAATATGTAAGACAATTATTAACCATTGCCATTGTAAATTTGCCTCAAAAGCGAGCAAAGTGCATGCGGGGACGCTAGAGCAAAGTGCCGCGGCCGCCTCAATGGCGAGCAAAACACGTGGATGGACGTGAGCAGAGCGCGCCGCGGCCGCCTCAACGACGAGCAGAGCGCGGGGGGGGGGGGGGGGGGGGGGGACCAGAGCGCGTCGTGGCCGCCTCAACAGCGAGCAACCACACCTGCATATTGCAATTTTGGTCAACCTTCTGGCACCCCGTGGGAGGCACGATGGAGCATCCATCGGACACGATGGTGATATCTGGACCGTGTGTGATAGTAGGCAGACACGTAGACATCCGAGAATGCGGGCCCACGTACACCATCCGGGAACCGTTTCGGGCTTCAGATGCGCGTGCGATGCGTGGCATACGGTCAATCCATAAGAACTGTTTGCGATGAGCCAGAACAACAGAAACATGCAGCCATATGAAGGTGTCTTTCGGTCTTCGAGCCTAGAACCATCAATAAATTTTGAGCTTGTTTCTTGACACATTCCAGATTACCACGCAATAAGTAATTGCAAATCTGTTCACACCGATCAAACCTAAATGTGTTCACACTTAGCACCGGGCTATAAAAACTACCCACTCAGAAAATACTTCACAGTTCCTCTCCTCATCACCCATAAAATAGGTCTTTCCTGTCAAGTCGTCCTGCCATGGCCGGTAGGAGGAGTTTCGGGTCGACATATAACCAGGGAGCAAAGACCAAAGCCGCAGAAGCACTAGAGTGGTCCCGCCGCTATGCGGCAGCTGCAGTAGAGATGTCTTGGCGCGCTGCGGAGCCCTCGAACGAGCTCTCACCGGTAGGCGAGGGCTCTCGCAAGCGCACTCGCCATGTCGGTGAACGCGGAGAGCTGGCGGTGCTGAAGTCCTTGGCCATCGACGACGCTAGTCTTGCTGGCCTAATTAAGCAGCAGGAGCTGGTCGACGGCTTGGTGAAGTTGCTTGAGATTAGTGATGCCTCGGTTGAGAAGGTGACCGGCCTCATCGTGTGACTCATGGGTGAAAATGCAAAGCTCCTCAAGGAGCTCGCCAAGAAGGAGGAGGAGGCCACCGGCTGGAAGAAGCTGCATGAGCAGAGCAATGCCTCGGGGATGACGCTGAAAGTGGTCGTCGAGGAACTTATGGGTGACTTGAGGAAGCTCCGCATCGAGCGCGAGCTGGAGGTGTAGGAATCCGTGGCTGCTGTCAAGCAAAGTGGTGAGGATTTGAAGGAGTTAGAGGAACTCGTCGCCCGGGGATCCATCGAGGAGTAGAGACAGTAGCGACCCAGATCATTGTCTGTGATTCCATCTTCTCTTGCTCCTGTGTCTTTCGGGCGTTGCCGCATGTGGCATTTAAAATTATCCGGAATATGTAAGACAATTATTATCCGCGCCATGGTAAATTTGTCCTCATATTATCCGTTACCATTTTATTTTGTCATCGTATTATCCATTGCCGCATGTGGCATTTTAAATTATCCGGAATACGAGTTGGAAACAAGCTAAAATCACATTCTCAGCGAGGCACGAACAAAGCAAATGCTTAACATTGAGCGGGGGCATAGGATCACAAGCAAACACCCTCCGTCCAGGTGCTTTAATTAACCACATGTTAAACAGCGGCTCGGCCGCCATTAATGGAGAAGTTGTGAGCGAGGCGGGCGGCTGCTGGATGGAGGTCAAAGAGCTCGCTTCTCGGTGAGCATTCAAGTCGGACTGCTCGCACGCGTCCCGTCGAGCTTGCGTGGTGGACAGGTCGTACGCGTCCCGTCGAGCCTGCACGGCGGACTGCTCGTGCTCGTCCCATCAAATCAAACAGCTGCACGCACGCCACCGACTATGGTTAAATTTTGGCACAAAATACAAAGAGGACCAATGAACCAGGACCGAGGTAGCACTTTCCAATAAAAAGAGGGATGCGTGGCCGCACTTAAATCGTTACAGGAACACACACGGTTCACATAATACAACCATTTGCGATAGTAACGTGTCAACTATTTGTTCCGAAAGGACTACGCTGGCTATTAATGTGTGTGCCTTGTCTCAAATTGGACGATTTTTTTACCATGGCATATATGTGCCATGTCATGAAACCATGCCAAGTTTCATGATTTTTGGGTGAGTTTTCGATTTATTGGGATTTATAAACTAAGATTCTCAATGTTTTAAGACCACGAGACCTCTGTAATTCATTCCCATTCCTTCAACGAGACCTAAACATGCACCCAAGGGCACATGTATGATTTTCAACCCATTTTGGTGAACTGGAGAATGAGCTTGTAGTTCACATTTGAATTATGGACATTAAATGCCTAGAAAACTCAATTAATATATAAAATGGCCAAACGAACCCTGAATAATTTCAAATTTCAGCACGAATCTCCTATTATCCTATGATGCATGTAGAAAAAAATACAAGGCAAAAAGAGGCAACGATTATCATTTCACCCACAAGGGGAGCACGTTCCCTACCGGAACCACGAGGCTTCTTGTGAGAAGCCCCAATTTGTAAGAGGCTTGTAATAAAGCTTACCCCAAATTGGACAATTTTTTTACCACGACATATATGTGCGCCAAGTTTCATGATTTTCTGGTGAGTTTTGGATTTACAGGGATTTAAAAACCGAGATTCCCAATGTTTGAGGCCGTGCCAGGACGCCGAGACGGTTGTAATTCATTCCTATCGTTTGCATGGGACCTAAACATGCACCCAAGGACACATGTACTATTTTTCTAGCCATTTTGGTGGACTAGAGCATGTATTTGTAGTTCAAATTTGAATTATGGACATTAAATGCCTAGAAAACTCAATTAATATATAAAAAGACCAAACGAACCCTGGATAATTTCAAATTTCAGCACGAATCTCATGCTATTCAATGTTGCCTGTAGAAAAAAAATACAAGGCGAGAAGAGGAACAATTACCGTTTCGCCCACAAGGGGGACACGTTTCCCTATCGGAACCATGAGGGTTCTTGCGAGAAGCTCCGGTTTCTAAGAGGTTTGTAATAAAGCTTGGCCCAAATTGGACAATTTTTTTACCACGACATATATGTGCCATGTTGTGACACCATACCAAGTTTCATGATTTTCTGGTGAGTTTTGGATTTACGGGGATTTAAAAACCGAGATTCCCAATGTTTGAGGCCGAGCAGGACGCCGAGTCGGTTGTAATTCATTCCCATTCCTTGCATGGGACCTAAACATGCACCCAAGGACACATGTACGATTTTTCTAGACATTTTGGTGCACTGGAGCATGTATTTGTAGTTCAGAGTTGAATTATATATGGACATTAAATTCCTAGAAAACTCAATTAATGTATAAAAAAAAGCCAAATGAACCCTAAATAATTTCAAATTTCAGCACGAATATCCTATTGTTCCATGCTGCCTGTAAAAAACAATACAATGCAAGAAGAGGCAGCGATTATCGTTTCGCCCACAAGGGGGGCACGTTTCCCTATCGGAACCACGCGACTTCTTGAGAGAAGCTCCGGTTTGTCAGAGGCTTGTAATAAAGCTTGCCCCAAAATGGACAATTTTTTTCCATGACAGATATGTGCCATGTCGTGACACCATGCCAAGTTTCATGTTTTTCTTGTGAGTTTTGGATTTATGGGGATTTAAAAATCGAGATTCTCAATGTTCGAGGCCAAGCCAGACGCTGAGACGGTTGTATTTTATTCCCATTCTTTGCATGGGACCTAAACATGCATCGAAGGACACATGTATGATTTTTGTAGCCATTTTGGTGCACTGGAGCATGTATTTGTAGTTCAAATTTGAATTATGCACATTAAATTAATGCTTAGAAAACTTAATTATAATGTATAAAAAAGGCCAAATGAACCTTGAATATTTACAACGGTTCTGGCCAACCGTCTGGCACCCGTGGGTAAGCACTGTGCGTATGCATCGTACTAGCTCGCGCTTCCTTCTTTACTAAGTTTTCCATATTAATGGTGTTATATATCCAAACACGCTACCGTTTCCCACCACTCCTCCTATCGGTTTCCCGCCTCTTCTCCCATCGGTTTCCCGCTGCCAGTGTCAATGCTCATATAAGGCTAGGCGGCGACACACCAGCCATGTAAAGACTACACACAGTTTCTAAAAGCACAAACGTTTGTGATAGTAGGGAGTTGGTCCCACACGATGACCATCGTGAAATGCCTTAAAGGCAAGGAGGCAACTCTTATCTGCAAGGGGCGGCTTTCCATCCACTAGCCTAGTCGAATAGAACGCAAAAGTTAAGCATGTTGGGGATGGAGGAGTCTAAGGATGGGTGACCTGGTGGGAAGTTTCATATCTCAATCTTCATTTAAGTGCCATGATACGGTCATTACAGACATTACCATCTAAATGTGTCTGTAGTGACCTATCATGTCGATTATATAAACCTTGGGATCCTTGTTTTGGTAATTTGTAGAATGATGTTTTTTTCTTATTTCTAAATGTGTCTGTAATGACATGTCATGTCGATTTTATAAACCTTGGGATACTTGTTTTGGTAATTTGTAGAATTACGTTTTACTTCATAAACCTTGGGATCATTGTTTTGGTAATTTGTAGAATGATGTTTTTTTCATTATTTCTAAATGTGCCTGTAGTGACATGTCATGTCGATTATATAAACCTTGGGATCCTTGTTTTGGTAAACTTTAGAATGATGTTTTATTTCGTTATTTCTTGTTCTAAAAAATCGGAGAATGATCGAGATCTATGGGACCACACAATCTATCCCTTTGACCCAACATATGAGAATGGTTTGACCATGACGGGTTCCTCATCTAACCATTTGACCCAACGTACGAGAAGGGTTTGACCATGACGGTTTCCTCTTGCTCTGTGTGCCATGTTAGACCAATCAAGTTTGAGCACATGCGTTGGACGATACCCCCCCTCCCCCGCCTCGAAGTTGGGGAACTGGCATCGTACGTCTTGAACCTGGCTTGGGGGTACGGTGTTCGGTTTGTAATGCAGTTGGTGCCCCATCGAAGTTGTGCGTTGGGGATTTGAACACATCACACGCCACCCATACATATTTTCGGGCCGCATGTAGGGGACAGGGGGTCTTCTGATCGACCATGTCTCCCTTGTGCGGTTTTAGATGACACGCATATCTGTGGGCTCCCCGGGGTCTATATATATCATCCCTTTGACTGATAACGAGGGGGGTTTGGCCATGAATTGATTCCTCCTAGTTCGTGTTAGGGCGGGTCACGGTGACATGTTCGAGCAAAGTTCGAGCTCATGCGTTCTAAGGATTCCCTCCCACACGCTCGAATTGGTGGGTTGGACCGACACCGTTCCCTACGTATGTCGTCCTTAATTACCTGGCTTTCATGGGGGTTGTTTGTATCGAGAGGCAGGTGCCACATCTAAATTGTACATTATTTGATATTTAAAACACATCACCCATTCCAACATACATCATTTTGGCCCGCATGCAGGCAGTGTTGGCTTTGTGGCCCCTCTCGTGCGATTTTTGATGGTCCAATCTATTGGCCCAAGTGGTGTATTCTATCCATTTTTTATTGACAACAACATTGGTCGTTTGAACAAGCGATAGATTCACTGGTCCGTCTTATGGTAGGTCATGGCGACATGCATGTATGACCAAAGTTTGAGTACGTGCATGCGTCCCGCCAACACGAAGTGGGGGTGGGGAGTGGGGCAAGCACCCTAGCTAGCTACGACCTTAGACTGTCATTATAGATATATCCAAGGGGGGCTTTCCGGTTTGCGAGGCAGGTGCCACCAAAGTTGTGCATTGTGTATTTAAACATCACACCCTATATTCCAGGTCGTTGTTGACTTCTGGCCCCTCTCACCGATCTTTGATGACGCGCCCACCCGTGGGCCCGCACGGTCAAAGTTGTGCATTGGGAATTTGAACATCACACACCACCCTTTTCATTCATATATATTTGGGCCACATGCTGGTGTGGTTGTCTTTTGACCCTCTCTCATGTTTTTTTTGCTACCGAAATGTGTTATACATGAAGACTCGATGACGCAACGGACACGGGTGCACTGGCTTAACCTTGTGCAATGCGAGTGCACTATAAATCACCACCCGCGCAAGCGCAAGCAACGGTGGAGGTACTGGCTTAACCGCGTGCGATGCGAGTGTGTTGTAAAATCACCACCCGCGCAAGCGCGAGCAACGGTGGAGGTACTGGCTTAACCGTGTGCAATGCTGGTGCGCAAGCTCAAGGTGGGTAGTTTATTTAGGATGAATTCCATATCTGCGTCAGAAAATTAGGATGAACCGTGTGCGATAGACCAGCTAGCTAGAAATCGAAAAACATACTACCCGCCTTGAGCGATGCAAAAATCGGCGGTTTCGCCGCTTTTCCTTATTATCATACACGCATATTCTTTTTGGACCATGTATGATATTGGTTGCTCCCATCCCGCTTCAATTCCTTTACCCAAATTTTAGTAGCCGCGGTATTTCAACCGTCGCCTCGACTCCTCCATCGCCGACCTTATAGTAAAATTCTAGTAGCCAAGGCATCTGAACCGTCGCCCTCCCTCATCCACCACCATCTCCACCCACCATTAATAAAATTTTCAGTACCGTGGCATATCCTCAAACACCACCCCGTCCCCCCTCCACAATCCCCCCCCCCCCCGCTCGAACACTAGGTTGCCACCGGTGCTGCCAACCCCTACCGGTCTGCCCTTGCCTCCTAGCTTAGATAACAAAGTTCATGTTACCCAGCGATTCCCATACCATCGCCCCCCTGAGTTTTTAGATGAGGCCTGCAGTGTCCCTCCCCGCCAGATTCACATCCCAAACTCCAGAGAGTCGCGGCCTAAGCCCGACCACCTATCTCGGGGAGCCCGATGAGCGTTCGGCCAAAAAGAGGTTTATCATGGCCTCTCCGGCGGATGTTGGCGAGGTGGCTGCCGTTCATCTCGACCTGTCGATCTCGGAGCAACACCTCGCCGCGGAAGCCGGCGAGGATGTTGACTATGTTGGCGTGCCGAAGGCTTCATGTCAATGGGCTAGCGTATTACTGTATCTCCAGAAAGCTGGCTACGACATCAAGCTCGTCGACGGCGACGGCTTCACGCGGGCCATGTCACAGGTTAAGTGGACCATCCCCAACCCCTATAGTTCAACCACCATCGATCTCTTCGAAGGCCCTGCCGCTGATCTCCTCCGCCACGTGGTCAAGGATTTGCGGTCCTTGTACTCCATCGAGCCCATTTTGTCATTTCTGAAGGACACGTTGTATGGCGGCGGCTTGGGATCCTCAATTGCCAAGTCAGATCTCATCGACCACGACCACGAGGAGGGCACCCACAAAGGGTCTTCCAAGGTGAAACAGCGCATCTGCGACATTAGAGAGCGCACCATGGGTCTGTGCTCTTCCAACTGGAAGGATCCCATCCATGACAAGTGAGGCAACATCCTATCAGCAAATCTTACTTTTTCTAACTATCCAACCCGTACCCTTTGTTGTAGTAGCTTTTGCCATGCGGTGTTTTAACTGTGTTGTGTTTAATTATTTCAGTTATGCAAAAATGTAATGTTCAATAGGGCTACGTGATGTTTAAGTATGAATTGTTCGCTTCAGTTTCACGAATGGCTATATTTAGTTGTTTATAGCGAGTAGATGCCTTGTTTATCTGTATATTGGTTGTTAGGTTGGTTGCAATGAGCATTTGTCCAGTTTTCAAGCAGATGCCTTGTTTATCTGTATTTGCTTGTTAGGTTGGTTGCAGTGAGCATTTGTCTAGATTTCAAGCATATGCCATGTTTATCTGTATTTGCTTGTTAGGTTGGTTGCAGTGAGCCTCTGTCCAGTTTTCAATTGCTATATTTGGTTGTTATACTGATCATATATGCCTTGTTTATTTTAGTTATTCACAATGTGATGTTCATTATGTGCAAGTCGGAACTGTGCAGTTCGATTTCATCAATACCAGTTTGAACGGCTATATTTGGTTCATGTTATGCCTGGTGAAGTTAACACATGCTGTTTATTTCAGTTTTACACATTTATCTAGTGTGATGTTTAAGCATGAGCTATGTTCTATTCATTTTCAACAATACCAGTTTGAATTACAATATTTGGTGGTTGTTAAGCCTATTGTAGTTAACATTCCCTTCCATTTTATATCCGCTTTAACAGCATGCTGAAACCAACACATTCAAGCTATCATTTAGAGATGATGTTGTTTACCTTGGCTATATTTGTTTGATGTTAAGGTTGTTGTACTTATCATGCCTTTCCACTACTTATGCAGGACAACAACGGGAGTGGCCAGCATTTTCCACCGAGGTTAGTTTCATCCCTCGGCTTGTATTCCCCCCATCGTTCCATAATGTAGTGCATATAGATCCAGGCCTGGACACTTTTTAGCTTCTAATATTGACTTGTTACTTGTAGGTACATATGTCCTTGGCAAAGATCCATGCATCGACCCTTTTTGCGAATGGGGCAATGATATATTCATGAACCAGCATCAAGTGAGGAAACTGATAAGGATTATTAGCAAAAAGATACGAACGGTGGCAATCAAATTATTTGTTTATGCTCTATCCAACACAATAGTGAGCTGTAGGATGGTACCTACGAACTCTGAAGCCTTCTCTTTTTACTGCCCATAATGAGTTGTTACACAACAATGTCTGAATCTTTTTTGTTTGCAGTGGTTCCCAAAGCAGTTTACTCAAGATTGCCTCGCAAAGTACATGATTGGTGGACATGCAATGAAGGTTAAAGTATTTCATCGAGACTACAATGAGCATCGAGAATTCCTAATGAAGACAGTGAAGGATGGGCGGGCAGCCATCACAAGGGGTTGGCCTAGGGTTGTGCACGCATTACACATGGAGGAGGGACAATATGGGCATTCCGCTTCACTTCTCCAGCAACCAGAATGTCTTTCGCCTCTCTCTTTACAGTCTTTAGTATAACTGTGGTTCATCATTCTTTAGTTGGTGCTTCTGTAGTTCTTCACTATATCTACCTGTGCATCGAATTATGCATTCGTGCTTGAACCTATATTTGTAATAAACATGGTTCGATATGAAATAAATGATTGCCTACTTTCAAATTCAAAATCTATGATTTTTAAATGCAGGGATTAAATTAGGGATAAATTATGTTCTGCAGGCCAGTACCCTGCACATGGTTTGCGAAAGCAAAACGTCTGTGATAAACGCCAAGATTAGACACGTTTCTCAGATCCACTACGTGTGCGATGAATCTCTACTACACACACGATCAGCCAAGAAAAAATGTGTGAGATTAAGAACAACAGCGCACACAGTTCCTTCTTATTAAATGTTTGCGAAATTCACCTTATCACACACGTTTGGCAATTATGGACTGTTTATGATGTCGTGCGCATCGTAAACGTTTGTTCATAGAAAAACGCGTGCGATAGGTCTTCATCCGACGCGGGTACGACGGATGAATCGAGTGGGATATATTCAAGCTTCGCATATAGTTTTATAGGGACAACTGTATATGCACTCTTACATCGAATCCCATACAGTCGAGGAAAAGTAAATGTGTGATTGTTTGCTTATCATACACGTTCTATAATCCTGAACTGTTTGTGATGGGGCACGCATCATAAACGTAGCACAACAGAATACTGACGATGGTAATGCAATCACAAACGAGTAGCAAGGATGGAGCGTTTGGGGTATTGGAGATATCAGGAACAGTTGTCTGAAGACTCGTGTTTTGGATAGATGTCGGCATCACATACGCTTAGTTATGCAAAACGTATGCATTCCCACACCCTATCCCCGACGGTTTTTGGGTTGTGTGGGAAGGAACCCCCTATCGCCCACACTCACCTGGCGATGGTTTAAAATGCCGTCGCGGAAAGGGGTTAAAACCCGTTTGTATAGCAGCTCGTTGTACCAGTGTATACCTGTGTTCTCCTGTGAATCTCACAAACACATTAGTCCCACAACCAAGTTTGTCGTCAATACTCCAAAACCAACAAGGGGTGGCACTAGATGAACTTACATATAGGTACTGGGGGAGGGGGTCTATGGTTACAACTTAGTTGGTTACGCATAAAAGGGAACGTGTTGTAAACAACCTCTAATGTCTTGGAGTATACATCAAGACTTCAGGAGCCTTCCTTTCACACGCCATGGGCCCGTCGACATAGCCCACTGGTGCACCGATATGGAGGTCCATGACCCGGTTCACCTGGCCGGGAGACAACATGGTGAGTGACCCCCAATCCGGGACACCGTCAGTAGCCCCCTGAACCAGTCTTCAAGTCATAGACGCTCCTCGGATCTTTCGAGTTGTTCTTCATTCTTTGGTCGCCAGTCTTGAAAATTGGTTCAATGTATCCTTCTGTATGATGTTTGGTCCGTATCCGAGATGTTCTAGGTCCACCTCAGTTTACGCCAAGCTCTTCATTACTTCCATGTTGCTCTGAATGTCGGAAATCTTTTCGCACAACAACCCGTTAGTCGTGAAGTATTCCCGTGTTTGGTAGGGTAATGATGGTTAGGGCTGAGACTGACATCACTGCCCCATCCCGTCCATCAGCCTACATGGCTGCAAAGATGTCTCTGCTACGATGGTCAGTGTTACGTGCAGACGTGGGTCAGGACTCACCATTGCCCAGCCCATCAGAAAGGCGATAGTGCGTTTCTACAAATACAAATTTTAACTATTGCCTCCTCGATTCTCACGCATGACACACAGGAAAAAAGCGGATTTAATGCACCATGGCTCGGCTATGCCACCGCTGCTTCACAAATCCCCCTTGCATAAAGGATACGAGGGTGACAAGGGAAGAGTTTTACACCTCATTCTCTGTCGTGATCTTCTTCCTCGTGCTCTGCCTCTGTCGCCCCAATCTCCGCCCTGCTCCCACGCGCTTTCCTGCTTCCACTAATGGCCGGCGGTCGCTCACAGAAAAGATCCAGGGGTGTGGGTTCTTGATACGTCCATTTTGCATCATGTTTTCCTACTATTATTCACAATGTTTTTGATCAATATAACACTTTGTGGAGCAATTCTAATGCATTTTCTCTCTTAATTTGCAAGATTTATATGAAAAGGAAGATTGCCGGCAGGTGGAATTCTGGACCTGAAAAAGCTATGTCAGAGATACCTGTTCTGCACATCTCCAAATGAGCAGAAATTTCACGGAGAATTATTTTGGAATAAATAAAAAATACTGGAGAAAAGAAATACCAGAGGAGGCCACCCAAGTGCCCACAAGGCACAAGGGCGCGCCCACCCCCCTTGGGCATGCCCTGGTGGCTTGTGGGGCCTGTGGCCAGCCTCCGTGGCCCATCTTGTGGTATATAATCCCATTTTCCCTAGAAAAAATAAGGAGAGGACTTTCGGGATGGAGTGCCACCGTCTCGAGGCGGAACTTGGGCGGGAGCACTTTTGCTCTCCGGTGGAGCGATTCCGCCGGTGATACTTCCCTCCGGGGGGATCTAAGCTATCGTCATCACCAACAACCCTTTCATCATGGGAGGACCAATCTTCATCAACATCTTCACCAGCACCATCTCATGTCAAACCCTAGTTCATTGATATGTCCATTTTGCATAATGTTTTTAGAGTGATATTTATTGCTTTATGGACTGTTATTTCACTTCATAATACAATTCTTATGCCTTTTCTCTCTTATTTTGCAAGTTTCACATGAAGAGGGAGATTGCCGATAGCTAGAATTCTGGACTAGAAAGGGATATATCGGAGGCAACTTTTCTGAACATCTCCAAATGAGCTGAAAATTGACGGAGAATTATTTTGGAATATATTAAAATTATTGGCAAAAGAAATACCAGAAGGGGACCCACCAAGAGGCGACAAGCCTGGGGGCGCGCCCCTGAGCTTGTGGCGCCCCTGGCAGGCCTCCGGGGCCCATCTTCTCCTATATGGTGTCTTTTGACCAAGAAAAAATCAGAAGGAAGGTTTCGAGATGAAGCGCCGGCGTCTTGAGGCGGAACCTGGGCAGGAGCACTTTTGCTCTCTAGCGGAGTGATTCCGTCGGGGAAACTTCCCTCCAGGAGGGGGGAAATCAAAGCCATCGTCATTGCCAACAACCCTCTCTTCGTGGGAGGACCAATCTTCATCAACATCTTCACCAGCACAATCTTATCTCAAACCCTAGTTCATCTCTTGTATTCAATCTTTGTCTCAAAACCTCAGATTGGTACATGTGGGTTGCTAGTAGTGTTGATTACATCTTGTAGTTGATGCTAGTTGGTTTATTTAGTGGAAGATTATATGTTCAGATCTTCGATGATGTTCAATATCCCTCTGATCTTGAACATGAATATGATTTGTGAGTAGTCACTTTTGTTCTTGAGGACATGGGAGAAGTCCTGTCATAATGTGACACCCTGATTTTGGCAACCTTTTCTTTTCAACCTTTTCTTGGTTTTATTTGAATTTGAATGGTTTTGAACCCTTTTTCATTTGGACTTGGACATTTTTGAATTCTTTCCAAGTGATCCAAAGTCTCATCACCTTGCCAAAATCCTGCCAAGTACCCCAAGGATCCAAATCCAATTAAAATTATTTTCCAAAACCCTCTTCTTTTATTTGAGAATTAAGGGCATTACTATGGGTTGTGAAGCAACCTATAGCTATAGTGCTCAGAAAATTCTCAAATAATTCTCTAAAATTCTTTGGATCATATCTTGCCCCAAAATCCAAAAATTCCATATTCTAGTTCAATTATTTTGCAAAATAAATCATTTTTGCTCCTGGTCAGTTTGGACCTTTCTGAAGGAAGTGCATGCTAGGGTTGTCCAATTGCCACCAAATTTTTACAGCATGGGGACAACTCCAAACAACCTTTCCCCACCAATTTTTAGCATCTGAAGATCATCCTAGTGAACAGTACTTCAAATCTCAGTTTCAGACCAGAATTGCAGCTTCTACATGAACTACTTCCAAATCTTGTCCAAACCACTTCAAACTTGACCAGTTTGTAGTTCTTTCAACGAAGATTACTCCAGACACCAGCTTTGGCTCCATCTCCACCTCATCTATGCTACAGAACCTCTCCAAGCTCTCTGTCAGAAACTGTTGGTGACTCTACCTCTCATCCCTGCTTAAATCTAGCCAAACCAATGCTGCAGGTGAAGTGAGGGTTCGACGGTCGACGAGCTGGACAAAGTTTGCTAGACTAACGTGGCCCTTGGACATGAGCTACCATGGTGAGCACGGCGCTGGCACGCTTGTCGCCGCGCTCTGCGCTGCGCAGGGCTCGGGTTGCGTCGGAGATGATCGCTCGCGCAGCGTTGAGTTGTCTAGGCATGCCGACTTTGTTCCTCGTTGACACCTAGCCCCTCCAGAACTCTAGCCTGCGCCGGAGAAGCCCTCGCTGGCAGCCACGCCATCGCCGCACTGTGGCGCCCGTGCGGTCACAGTGGCGGGTGCGCCGTCGTCTTCTTCCCTGAGCCGTCTCCTCCGCATTCAATGTGCCTGCTAGCTCCCGTCCTCTCACCCGCAAGCAGCCATGCCAGTGCGGCGTACGTCGCCGGCGCCATGGCCCGCATCGACCTGCTTTGGGAGAGATCGCCGCTCCCCTCCTCCCGGCTATAAATAGCCATGCTCCGCGCTGCCTAGCTCCTCACTCCACTCCTCCTCCCTCATATCGATCGCTAGCAGTGAAGAACCCGAGGCAGAGAGGCCTCTGGCCTCGAAATCCGCCGGAGTTCCGCCACCGATCCCCTCCTGTTGCCCGCCCTCTTCAAGCCACCCCAGCTCCGCCCAAGCTCTCAGTTGTGATCAGTAGAACCCCGTGGTGTGTCCCGAGCCTTCTGCCAGTCCAATTGCTTCTGGAGTGCTCGGATACGCCGACCACCGCAGCTGCTGCCCGCCGGAGATGAAGGGGGCGACACCGTCTGTCCACCTCCAGCCAAGCTGCGGGTACAGGGCGGACCACCACTCCGAGCTCTATCCATCCCAGTCCTCTCCGAGCCCCTCCGCCGTCGGGATCGCCGGCAACCGTCGCCGGTGAGCCGCCTCCCCTCTGTTCTCTCTCTCCCTCTCTGTTTTAAACGAAGGAGGCCCACAGTCAGCCTCTTACCGAATCGGTAAGTGGAGGCGCGCGGGCGAATTACGCCTTCGACGTGGCCCCTTCTCTGATTTTCTAATTTGATTTTTATAAACAGAGTTGACCAGGGTGTTTGACTGTTAATAACTTTTAACAGAAAGGTCCAAATGACCTGATTCTTTTTGCATTGTGTTTCTAATATAATTCTTTATTTTCTCACCAAGTTTGGTATTTTTCCAACACCCACAGAATTGTTGGTGAATAAAAAGGCTTTATGTGACATTTTCTCTTGCTATTTGAAAATATTTTCAGAAGGGGAATCTTGTGGATTTGAAGACCAGGAGTTTCTGAACCACCCAACTGATCAAGGCAAGCCAGGACATCCATATTATGAAGCATTTCATAGCATCGCATGATCCATATTCATTTCTTGCATATATTTAACCTAGATAATTCATAGTAAATTATTTGAATGTTTAAAGTTGATAACTCAGAATGATATGATCAATAACTATGCTTGCTAAATGAAACATAGTTGGTTGATCAAGAGTCACCTGTTCGGGCTTACCCGTGCAGCCACATTTGCCGGTATGGGACGGCCTTGACTTGGTCTGGCTCGGTGCTCTTTCACTGGTACCTCCAAAAGAGGGAGGGTTATGCGTGCGTGCTGCCCTGATCAGGTAGACGGCGATAACCCTGTGAGCCCAGTTGAGTTGTTTGCCGGCGTCCCCGTTTGGGACAGTTTAGTTAGGCCACGACGATGGCAGGTGTCACGGGGTGACACGGGGCCACCCAAGGCTTGACTCCGGGGGAGTGTGATTGCCGGTGGTATGATGAAAGAGTCATGAGTCAGACAGGTTTCGTTGGAGCAATGCTGGTCCACCTGAATGGGATCACGAGGTCAGTGCTCCATAGTGTGGGTAAAGTGCGCAACCTCTGCAGAGTGTAAAATCTATTCGAATAGCCGCGTCCACGGTATTGGACAGCCCAACCAGGCCTCTGTAGGTGATCAACCATAATAACTGTAGTATTGATGGAAGAACTTGTCTTTTGAGCAGAATTACTCATTAGTATCGAGTATCCCGAGGGTTGTGAGGCAACCCAGAGATGAGTAAGTTGGTAACAGTAAGTGAATCACTTAAGGCTTAACATATTGATTTGCCATGCTATTATTTGCTGCATAAATTGGTTGTCATGTGCTTGCGAGTACATTCAAAGTACTCACCTGGCGTATCATGCCAGATGCAGGAGAAGACTAAGATGGAGGTCTCGAGGTCCATGTTGCGATGCCTAGGATGTGTCCACAACAGTGTCCCTATGGATGGAGTTTCTATCGTGTTCCGCTACGCCGTAGTCTTCCGCTGTAGTATTCCTTAGTGATGCCGAGGCCCGGATATGTTGGATAAATAATGTAGATATTGTCGTAGCACTAGATGTGCTTTTGGCCTTGATGATCATGTAATATAAGTGAGCTTGTACTTGACTTTTATCAATAAAGTTCAGCTATGTTCTGTTCCAAGTTGTTGTGTGTTTCTAGAAGACATGATCTCTCGGTTGGAAACACTGGTAAACTAGTTCTCTGAGCCGGGGTGCCACAACGCTTGGTATCAGAGCCGTGCTGACTATAGGACACCCTAGGCAACCACGTTAGGACTGCGATTAGTATAGGACCTTGAGTGTGCATCTTGCTTGTTGCATGCCATGCATCGTGCATCATAATTCATTATGTTATTAACCTTTGGCATTGTGAGTGTAGATGGCACTAGTTCCATATCACTACCATCATGAGCCCGAAGCCCACACTTTTCCGGTTTTGCTTCGTAGCGTCTGGCTTCGACTGTATCCCTACGGTGATGACCCGGTGTATCAGGTGTTTCGGGAGCAGTTGGGCGAGTCGGTATATGAATACCATGCAGTAGCTTACCTGACCGCGACTTCGGATATTGGAAGCTCTTCTCGTTCTTCCAAGGGCGGGGTGACTTCTACTCCGGAGTTGGCAATCCAGTTTGCTGCCATGGAGGCTATTACTGACTTGCGCTTCCACGAGGCTGAGATGCAGACCCATCCATGTTTCCTCCACTATCCCACCCTGTCGCCTACGACAGGGCGAGTCCTTTTCTCACCTGTAGACCCGGAGTGTGATCATGCGGCTGGTGTTTTGTCTTGCTATCTGAATGCTAGTTACCGTATGATCATTTCCTTGGCTGAGGAGTTGTGTCGTGTTTAGGGGGCACTTGCAGCAGTGACTCTAGCACCTCCTCCCGTAGTTCCACCTAGTTATCCACCACCAGTTCCACCCCCGCGTGTGCTTGATACCCCTTCTGGTTCTTCTGGACCATCAGGCTTATCGTCTAGTAGTCGACTTGAGACCCCAGCTGAGTGAGCCTCACTTCTAGCCACTCCTGCTCCGCCGATGCTGAGGCAACGTGCCCTTTCTCCCACAGAAGGAGACCCGTCCCAGCAGCGACATCGTGTCTCCTTTGACCCGGTGACCCATATCATCAGTTCTGATTCCGACTCAGGATCTGATGATGCGGACTCTTCAGATGGGCAGTGCTCGTGTCACCGACGCCACTAGACTGAAGCTTGAGTAGTAATGCATGCGTCTTTGCATATGTCAACTGCCGTATGAGTAGTTTAGCCATGATATTCCCCTACTAGCTTGCCATGTATTATGTTGGGTTATCCTGTATAATTAAGTTGTCTTCTTTATTCGCTCTTTTCATGAATTTCCTCTCGGTGTCATATTACCGCATTTCTCCTTATGGGTGTTGCTCATCGATTCGGTCTTTGCCATGGGAACAAAAATTAGGATGAAGAGAGGAAGTAGCAGTCAAGGCGGCGATGGAAACCCCGTCCGTCGATCCGCCAGGCAGGCAAGGCAACCACCCGAAGACTTACCACCACCACCACCTCAAGCACCAACCACAGATCAGATAATGATAATGTTTGAGGAAAAGAGAAACCAAGACCTCATGGAAATCCTCAAGAGTATGCAGACAATAGTAGGTCAGAATAATGGCAATGGGGTGCATTCCAAACTATCTGACTTCCAGCACACAAAACCACCCAACTTTGGTCAGGCTGTGGATCCTATTGAGGCTGATGACTGGTTAAGAACCATGGAGAAGAAATTGGACATCGCTCGTTGTGAAGAAGCAGATAAAGTTCCATTTGTCACCCACTATCTCGAAGGCCCGGTAGCCATCTGGTGGGACAACACCAAGCTGATGTGGCCTGCTGAAGAGATTTCCTGGGAGAAATTCAAAGAACTGTTCCACAAATATCATATTCCCACGGGCATCATGAAAGTGAAGCAGCGAGAATTCCTGGCTCTCACTCAAGGAAGCATGTCTGTGGGAGAATATTTAAACAAGTTCAACAACTTGGCCCGATACTCTCCTTATGATGTGGCTACCGAAGAGAGGAAAATAGACCGGTTCCTCGGAGGACTTAACCACGCCCTCCGATGTCAACTATGCATGCTGGACTTTCCTGATTTCCAGACCTTGGTGGACAAGGCCTTCATCACTGAACGAGAACACAAGTCTGGGAATGATGATCGTAAGAGGAAGTTCGAACCCAAGAAGGACAACAAGGAGCCATATGCGCAAAAGCTGCGCAGTTGGCAGTCAGGGCCATATGAGAACAAACCTGTGTGGAGCAACAGTGGCAACAACAACAAGCCAGGCAACCAGAGCAAGACCTTCGGCAAGCAGCCAGTCATAGAGGACTGCTGCCGCAACAACACATGTTTTACTTGTGGCCAGAGTGGACACTACGCCAAACAGTGCCCTACTAATAACGGGAAGCAATCAGCCGACCACAAGCCACAAGTCAATCACCTTGGACGCCACCCCAACCACAACTTTAGCCATGGATGCGTCCATCACATCTCTGCCGAAGAAGTCTGCGAAGCTCCAGATGTTGTCCTTGGTATGTTTTCTGTCCATAACATACCTGCAGTAATTTTATTTGATTCTGGGGCTTCCCACTCGTTTATTTCGCGGAGTTTTGCCACCTTGCATAAATTTTCTCCTTCACTTTTGGACAAAATCATGGTGGTACAATCCCCTGGCTCAATGCTCAGAACAAATATAGTATACAAGGATCTAGAAATCTCAAATCACAGAGTCAAATTTCCAGCTACCCTTGTTGCTATTGAATCCCCAGGACTGGACATAATACTGGGAATGGACTGGTTGGCACCGCACCAAGTGTGCATCAACTGCGCCACCAGAACAGTGACAATGGTGAACCCCGCCGGACAGACCGTTCAATTCCTGGCCAGCAGAATGATAACAAGAAAGGGCACGACACATCAGACCATTGTTATGGATATGAATCTGATTTCGGTAGTGGGTGAATTTCCGGATGTGTTTCCTGAGGAATTACCAGGAATGCCGCCCGACCGAGAATTGGAGTTTGCCATTGAAGTGATTCCTGGTACAGCTCCAATATACAAGAAATATTACCGTATGCCAGGCCCGGAGTTGGCAGAACTAAAGAAGCAGTTGGACGAGTTGCTACAAAAAGGATACATTCGTCCAAGCATCTCGCCATGGGGGTCACCAGTATTATTTGTCGAGAAGAAGGATGGAAGTCTACGAATGTGCGTAGACTATCACCAGCTTAATGAGGTCACTATCAAGAACAAGTAACTGCTCCCTCGAATTGATGACTTATTTGACCAATTGAGTAGAGCACGGGTATTCTCCAAGATCGACCTCAGAACGGGATATCATCAATTGAAAATCCGAAAGGAGGATATCCCCAAGACAGCGTTCACCACTCGATATGGACTATATGAATTTACAGTTATGGCATTTGGATTGACCAATGCTCTAGCCTATTTCATGAGTATGATGAATAAAGTTTTCATGGACTTTCTGGATAAGTTCATAGTGGTGTTCATTGATGACATACTGATATACTCCAAGGATGAAGAGGAACATAAGCAACATCTTAGAGCTGTCCTAGAAAGGTTGAGAACCCATCGCTTATATGCCAAGTTCAGTAAGTGCGAATTTTGGCTGAAAGAGGTGGGATTCCTTGGACATATTCTGTCAGAAAAGGGAATAGCTATTGATCCAAGTAAGGTTACTGCAGTCTTGAACTGGAAGACACCAGCTACAGTGACCGAAGTCCGTAGTTTCCTGGGCTTGGCAGGCTATTACCGTCGCTTCATTGAAGGCTTCTCTAAGATAGCCAAGCCACTGACGGAATTGTTGAAAAAGAACCAAAAGTTTATCTGGACAGACGAGTGCGATAACAGCTTCCAGGAATTAAAGACGAGGCTAACCATAGCCCCTGACTTAGTTCTCCCAGATATTCACAAGAGTTTTGATATATACTGCGATGCATCCAGGCGTGGAATTGGATGCGTGTTAATGCAAGAAGGGAAGGTTGTGGCTTATGCATCACGACAGCTACGACCCCATGAGGAGAACTATCCCACCCATGACTTGGAGCTAGCTGTTGTGGTTCATGCCCTGAAGATTTGGAGGCATTATCTTATTGGACAACGATGTGAGATATACACAGACCATAAGAGTCTCAAGTATATTTTCACTCAACCCAACCTGAACCTCAGACAGCGAAGATGGCTTGAGCTAGTCAAGGACTATGATGTTGGAATAAATTATCATCCAGGGAAAGTGAATGTGGTCGCTGACGCCCTAAGCAGGAAACAAGCTACTGTGAATGCATTAGTTGAGAGTATGCATCCGAGCTTACAAGAAGAGTTTGTCAGGCTCAATATGGTGCTATGCGGCCCAATGACTCCGGACACGTTGGAAATTACTCCAAACCTTATAAAGGAAATCAAGGAAGCACAGAAGTCAGATGAAGAAATTCGGAGGATCAAGGAGTTAATTCAGCAAGGGAAGGCCAAGTCCTTCCGCATGGATGAACAGGGAACCGTGTGGTTCAAGAAACGAATTTGTGTGCCAAGTCAGAACAACTTGAGGCAACAAATACTCAAGGAAGCACATGAGTCCGCATATTCGATCCACCCAGGAGGTACCAAGATGTATCAGGACTTGAGAGAAACCTTTTGGTGGTCGGGAATGCAGAAAGATATAGCATACTATGTCGCCTGCTGTGAC
The DNA here is from genome assembly GCA_011799875.1 of Thinopyrum elongatum. Taxonomy (NCBI): domain Eukaryota; kingdom Viridiplantae; phylum Streptophyta; class Magnoliopsida; order Poales; family Poaceae; genus Thinopyrum; species Thinopyrum elongatum. Next base: position 106,776,241 of record CM022300.1, on the reverse strand, counting down.
ATTTGCAACAAGGTCAAAGCAGAGCATCAGAAACCCGCTGGGCTACTGCAACCCTTACCAATACCCCAGTGGAAGTGGGATGACATATGTATGGATTTTATTGTGGGACTGCCCAAGTCCACGAGAGGCAATGATGCTATTTGGGTCATTGTAGACATCCTTACGAAAGTGGCGCACTTTATCCCAGTAAAGGCCACTTTCAACGCAAATCAGTTGGCACAACTCTACATGTCCCGGATAGTCAGTCTGCACGGAGTACCCAAGTCTATCACTTCGGATAGGGGTTCCTTATTTACCTCAGCATTCTGGCTACGGCTACATCAGGCTTTGGGAACCATGCTGAAACATAGCACAACATATCATCCGCACACAGATGGACAAACCGAGCGAGTGAACCAAATATTAGAGGATATGCTTCGGTCATTTGCTCTCTCCCATGGACCCAAATGGGAGGATAGTCTGCCATATGCTGAATTCTCCTACAACAACAGCTATCAGGCAAGTCTCAAGATGTTGCCTTTTGAGGCATTGTACGGACGGAAGTGCCGCACCCCACTGAACTGGTCCCAAACAGGAGATAGTCGCATTTTTGGCACGGACTTGATGCTCGAGGCTGAGAGGCAAGTTAAGGATATCCAAGAACGACTTCGAGCAGCCAAGTCCTGACAGAAGAGCTATTACGACCCAAAGCACCGGGAAGTAACATTTGAGCCCGGAGACTATGCTTATCTACGGGTAACTCCTATGAAGGGAGTAAAGAGGTTTGGTACTCGAGGAAAATTAGCCCCAAGATACATCGGCCCCTTTCCAGTGATTGCCAGGAAAGGCAGAGTCGCATATAAGTTGGAATTGCCACTAGCATTGTCAGACGTTCATGATGTCTTTCACATCTCACAGTTAAGGAAATGCATTGCACCCCCAGCCAAGCAAGTGGATATGAGTGAGTTAGAGCTGGCTAAGGATTTGACTTATGAGGAAAAACCTGTCAAAATCTTGGAAGAGATGGAAAGAACCACTAGGAGTAAGGTGATAAAATTTTATAAGGTGCTATGGGAGCACCACACCGAGGAAGAGGCCACTTGGGAAAGAGAAGATTTTCTGAGATCCGCCTATCCATATTTGTTCCCTACGCAACCGAATCTCGAGGACGAGATTCGTCCTAAGGGGGGTAGGTTTGTGACACCCTGATTTTGGCAACCTTTTCTTTTCAAACTTTTCTTGGTTTTATTTGAATTTGAATGGTTTTGAACCCTTTTTCATTTGGACTTGGACATTTTTGAATTCTTTCCAAGCGATCCAAAGTCTCATCACCTTGCCAAAATCCTGCCAAGTACCCCAAGGATCCAAATTCCAATTAAAATTATTTTCCAAAACCCTCTTCTTTTATTTGAGAATTTAGGGCATTACTATGGGTTGTGAAGCAACCTATAGCTATAGTGCTCAGAAAATTCTCAAATAATTCTCTAAAATTCTTTGGATCATATCTTGCCCCAATATCCAAAAATTCCATGGTTTAGTTCAATTATTTTGCAAAATAAATCATTTTTGCTCCTGGTCAGTTTGGACCTTTGTGAAGGAAGTGCATGCTAGGGTTGTCCAATTGCCACCAAATTTTTACAGCATGAGGATAACTCCAAACAACCTTTCCCCACCAATTTTAAGCATCTGAAGATCGTCCTAGTGAACAGTACTTCAAATCTTAGTTTCAGACCAGAATTGCAGCTTCTACATGAACTACTTCCAAATCTTGTCCAAACCACTTCAAACTTGATCAGTTTGTAGTTATTTCAACGAAGATTACTCCAGACACCAGCTTTGGCTCCATCTCCACCTCATCTATGCTACAGAACCTCTCCAAGCTCTCTGTCAGAAACTGTTGGTGACACTACCTCTCATCTCTGCTTGAATCTAGCCAAACCAACGCTGCAGGTGAAGTGAGGGTTCGACGGTCGACGAGCTGGACAAAGTTTGCCAGACTAACGTGGCCCTTGGACATGAGCTACCGTGGTGAGCATGGCGCTGGCACGCTTGTCGCCGCGCTCTGTGTCGCGCAGGGCTCGGGTTGCGTCGGACATGATCGCTCGCGCAGCGTTGCGTTGTCTAGGCATGCCGACTTCGTTCCTCGTTGACACCTAGCCCCTCCAGAACTCTCGCCTGCATCGGAGAAGCCCTCGCCAGCCGCCACGCCATCGCCGCACTGTGGCGCCCATGCGGTCACAGTGCGCGGGTGCGCCATCATCTTCTTCCCTGAGCCATCTCCTCCGCATTCAATGCGCCTGCTAGCTCCCGTCCTCTCACCCGCAAGCAGCCATGCCAGCACGGCGTACGTCGCCGGCGCCATGGCCCGCATCGACCTGCTGCGGGAGAGATGGACGCTCCCCTCCTCCCGGCTATAAATAGCCATGCCCCGCACTGCCTAGCTCCTCACTCCACTCCTCCTCCCTCATATCGATCGCTAGCAGTGAAGAACCCAAGGCAGAGAGGCCTCTGGCCTCGAACTTCGCCGGAGTTCCGCCGCCGATCCCCTCCTATCGACCGCCCTCTTCAAGCCACCCCAGCTCCGCCCAAGCTCTTAGTCGTGATCAGTAGAACCCCGTGGTGTGTCCCGAGCCTTCTACCAGTCCAATTGCTGCTGGAGTGCTCAGATACGCTGACCACCGCAGCTGCTGCCCGCCGGAGATGAAGGGGGCGACGCCGTCTGTCCACCTCCAGCCAAGCTGCGGGTACAGGGCGGACCACCACTCCGAGCTCTATCCATCCCAGTCCTCTCCGAGCCCCTCCGCCGTCGGGATGGCCAACAACCGTCGCCGGTGAGCCGCCTCCCCTCTGTTCTCTCTCTCCCTCTCTGTTTTAAACGAAGGAGGCCCACAGTCAGCCTCTTACCGAATCGGTAAGTGGAGGCGCGCGGGCGAATTACGCCTTCGACGTGGCCCCTTCTCTGATTTTCTAATTTGATTTTTATAAACAGAGTTGACCAGGGTGTTTGACTATTAATAACTTTTAACAGAAAGGTCCAAATGACCTGATTCTTTTTGCATTGTGTTTCTAATATAATTCTTTATTTTCTCACCAAGTTTGGTATTTTTCCAACACCCACAGAATTGTTGGTGAATAAAAAGGCTTTATGTGACATTTTCTCTTGCTATTTGAAAATATTTTCAGAAGGGGAATCTTGTGGATTTGAAGACCAGGAGTTTCTGAACCACCCAACTGATCAAGGCAAGCCAGGACATCCATATTATGAAGCATTTCATAGCATCGCATGATCCATATTCATTTCTTGCATATATTTAACCTAGATAATTCATAGTAAATTATTTGAATGTTTAAAGTTGATAACTCAGAATGATATGATCAATAACTATGCTTGCTAAATGAAACATAGTTGGTTGATCAAGAGTCACCTGTCCGGGCTTACCCATGCAGCCACATTTGCCGATATGGGACGGCCTTGACTTGGTCTGGCTCGGTGCTCTTTCACCAGTACCTCCAAAAGAGGGAGGGTTATGCGTGCGTGCTGCCCTGATCAGGTAGACGGCGATAACCCTGTGAGCCCAGTTGAGTTGTTTGCCGGCGTCCCCGTTTGGGACAGTTTAGTTAGGCCACGACGATGGCAGGTGTCACGGGGTGACACGGGGCCACCCAAGGCTTGACTCCGGGGGAATGTGATTGCCGGTGGTACGATGAAAGAGTCACGAGTCAGACAGGTTTCGTTGGAGCAATGCTGGTCCACCCGAATGGGATCACGAGGTCAGTGCTCCATAGTGTGGGTAAAGTGCGCAACCTCTGTAGAGTGTAAATTCTATTCGAATAGCCGCATCCACGGTATTAGACAGCCCGACCAAACCTCTCTAGGTGATCAACCGTAATAACTGTAGTATTGATGGAAGAACTTGTCTTTTGAGCGGAATTACTCGTTGGTATCGAGTATCCCGAGGGTTGTGAGGCAACCCAGAGATGAGTAAGTTGGTAACAGTAAGTGAATCACTTAAGACTTAACATATTGATTTGCCATGCTATTATTTGCTGCATAAATTGGTTGTCATGTGCTTGTGAGTACATTCAAAGTACTCACCTGGCGTATCATGCCAGTGCAGGAGAAGACTAAGATGGAGGTCTCGAGGTCCATGTTGCGATTCCTAGGATGTGTCCACAGCAGTGTCCCTGTGGATGGAGTTTCTATCGTGTTCCGCTATGCCATAGTCTTCCGCTGTAGTATTCCGTAGTGATGCCGAGGCCCGGATATGTTGGATAAATAATGTAGATATTGTCGCAGCACTAGATGTGCTTTTGGCCTCGATGATCATGTAATATAAGTGAGCTTGTACTCGACTTTTATCAATAAAGTTCAGCTATGTTCTGTTCCAAGTTGTTGTGTGTTTCCAGAAGACATGATCTCTGGGTTGGAAACACTAGTAAACCGGTTCTCTGAGCCGGGGTGCCACACATAAGTAATCATGTGAATTTGGTATTCGTTCGATATTTTGATGATATGTATGTTGTCATTCCCTTAGTGGTGTTATGTGAACGCCGACTACATGACACTTCACCATCTTTGGGCCTAAGGGAAGGCATTATGTAGTAGTTATTAGATGATGGGTTGCTAGAGTGATAGAAGCTTAAATCCTAGTTTATGCGCTATTCCGTAAGGGGCTGATTTGGATCCATATGTTTCATGCTATGGTTAGGTTTGTCTTAATTCTTCTTTCATAGTTGTGGATGCTTGTGAGAGGGGGTAATCATAAGTGGGAGGCTTGTTCAAGTAAGAACAACACCCAAGTACTGGTCCACCCACATATCTAATTATCAAAATAGCGAACACGAATCAAACAAACATGATGAAAGTGACTAGATGAATTCCCGTGTGTCCTCAAGAGCGCTTTACTTGCTATAAGAGAAAGTTTCATCCTGTCCTTCGCTACAAAAGGATTGGGATACCTTGCTGCACCTCTGCTACTATTGCTACCTATTGCTCATTACAAATTATCTTGCTATCAAACTACTCGTTATAGATAATTTCAGTGCTTGCACACAATACCTTGTTAAAAACCACTTGCCATTTCCTTTTGCTCCTCGTTGGGTTCGACACTCTTACTTATTGAAAGGACTATGATTGATCCCCTATAATTGTGGGTCATCAAGACTCTTTTTTGGTGCCGTTGCCAGGGAGTGAAGCGCCTTTGGTAGGTGGAATTTGGTAAGGAAACATTTATATTACGTGCTGAAATTTGCTGTCACTTGTTACTATGGAAAACAATGCTTTGAGGGGTTTGTTTGGGGTATCTTTACCTCGACCGAAAACACAACGAGTTGACCCTCAACCTACTTCACCTACTGAAAATATTTATTATGAGATTCCCTTGGGTATGAAAGAGAAACTGCTAGCTAATCCTTATGCAGGAGATGGAACAATATATCCTGATATGCACTTAATATATGTGGATGAAGTTTTTGGATTATTTAACCTTGCTGGTCTACCTGGAGATGAAGTCAAGATAAGTTTTCCCCTTTATCTTTGAAGGGAAAGGCATTGACATGGTACAGGCTATGTGATGATATTGGAACGTGGGATTGGAACCGTTTGAAATTGGAATTTCATCAAAAGTTTTATCATATTGCTATTTGTGAGCTGCGTTGGGATTTCCACGAAGAGGAGAGGATGACACAGTATGGTAGAGATAAGTATCAATCCAGTAGGAGAACCAAGCAACACTATGTAAACAGCACCTGCACACAAACAACAAATACTTGCAACCCAACGCGTAGAGGGGTTGTCAATCCCTCAATGGTTATGAGCATGATTAAACGGTATAGTTTTTGATAGATAGATCTAACAAAAATACAAAATAAAATAAATAAAAGCAAATTGCAGCAAGGTATTTTTAGGATTTTTATATGATAAAAGATAGACCCGGGGGCCATAGTTTTCACTAGAGGCTTCTCTCGAGAAAATAACATACGGTGGGTAGACAAATTAATGTTGAGCAATTGATAGAAAAGCAAATAATTATGACGATATCCAAGGCAATGATCAAACATATAGGCATCATGTCCAAGATTAGTAGACCAAAACGATTCTGCATCTACTATTATTACTCCACACATCGACTACTATCCAGCATGCATCTAGTGTATTAAGTTCATGGAAAAATGGAGTAATGCATTAAGCAAGATGACATGATGTAGACAAGATAAACTCATGTATGAATAAACCCCATCTCTTTACCCTTAATAGTAATGATACATACGTGACATGTCCCCTTCTGTCACTGGGATTGAGCACCGCAAGATCAAACCCATTACAAAGCACCTCTTCCCATGGCAAGATAAATCAATCTAGTTGGCCAAACCAAACCAATAAATCGGAGAAGAAATACAAAGCTATATTAATCATGCATAAAAGAATTCAGAGGAAACTCAAATAATATTCATAGATAGATCTGATCATAAAATCACAATTCATCGGATCTCAACAAACACACCGCAAAAAGTCATTACATCAAGTAGATCTCCAAGAACAACAAGGAGAACATTGTATTGAGAAACATCAAGAGAGAGGAAGCCATCTAGCTACTAACTATGGACCCGTAGGTCTGTGGTAAACTACTTGCGCATCATCGGAGGGGCAGGAAGGTTGATGAAGAATCCCTCCATGATAGATTCCCCCTCTGGTAGAGTGCCAGAAAGTGTCCCCGGATGGGATCTCTTGAGAATAGAAGCTTGCGATGGCGAAAAAAGTATTTCATGGACTGCCCTGTAGGTTTCCTGATTTTAGAGTATTTATAGAGGCAGAGTTAGGTCAAACGGAGCCACATGGGGCCCACCACCCATCAGGGCACCCCTGCCCTGATGTGCGTGCCCTGGTGGGTGGTGGGCCCATGCTCCCACGTGGGATCTTCTCCTGAAGCTTCTAGTGTCTCTTACGTCCAATCTCCGAAAGGTTTCGTGGCATTTGGACTTTGTTTGGTACTGATATTATGTGAAACCAAAAACAAGCAAAAAATAAAAACTGGCACTGGGCACTAAGTTAATAGGTTAGTCCAAAAAATGATATAAAGTTGCTTGTAAATGTATATAAAACATCCAAGATTGATAATATAATAGCATGGAACAATCAAAATTATAGATACGTTGGAGATGTATCAAGCATCCCCAAGCTTAATTCCTACTCGTCCTCGAGTAGGTAAATGATAAAAACAGAATTTTTGATGTGGAATGCTACCTAACATGTTCATCGTATATTCAATTCTTTTGTAGCATGGATATTTGGACTTGAATGATTCAAAGCAATAGTCTATAATTTGACATGAAGACATCAATACTCAAGCATATCAACAAGCAACCATGTCTTTCAAAATACAATGCTAAATAAAGTTATCTCTAGCCCATTATGCTCAATCATTGATCCATTCATGAAACACACTCAAATATTACCTACATCCAATGCACAAGTATGACAATAGTGTTCCCTAGTTGGTGCTTTATAAGAGAAGATGGAGACTCAAAATACAAATAAAAAATGGATAAAAGTAAATAGAAAGGCCCTTCACAGAGGGAAGCAGAGATTTGTAGAGGTGCCAGAGCTCATAGCTTAAATTGAGAGATAAAATTATTTTGAGAGGCATGCTTTTCCTGTCAATGAAAACGACCGAGAATTTCCAATATCTTCCATGCTAGATAAATCATAGGCGGTTCCCAAACATAAAATAAAGTTTATTTCCATTCCACCATTCTTACACAATACATGGCTAGCCGCATCCACGGGTGCCTTCCATACCAACACATTCCAAGGAATTTATTATTAACAACATATTATTATTTTTTTCATTTCGGGACTGGGCATCCTTATTACCTGCCACACTCTCGTGCAATGACAAGTGAATAAACACTCATGAGAATAACATACCTAGCATGGAAAATATTGGCCACCCCCTGCCGCTTCATGAGCGGTACGGGCACACAAAACAGAAATTCATTTTGAATATTAGAGTTGGAACATACAAATTTACTTGGAACGTCATGGAAATACCGCATATAGGTAGGTATGGTGGACTCATTTGGCACAACTTTGGTTTAAGGAGTTGGATGCACAAGGAGCATTCCTATTGGGGATATAACCCCACGATATGACCCACCATATTATGCCGGGTCATTCAGATGGTGACTGATGAGCAAGAATCAAGATGGGCCATGGCGCCCAGGTACGAGGCTAGCAAAGCGGCTCGCAGTGTGGGCCGGCTCAGGGCCCAGCAACCAAAGGCGGCGGCTCATGGCCCGGAGGTACAAGTCGCCCGGAATTTCCTTGCTTAGGGAGCAAGACAAGTTAGAAATATACTAAGTCACGGATCATGATACAACCCGGACTCTTGTAAGCCTAGGGCCTCGACCTGTATATAAAGGCGAGTCCCTGAGGCAGATACACTAGGTTACAATCGATCGATAGCTAGGTAAAGCGAATCCGCTCCCTTGTAATCGATTCTGAAGCAATAAGCCATAAGCAGGAAGTAGGCTATTACCTCGATCATGAGGGGCCGAACCTGGGTAAACTCGCGTCTCTTGATCCCGATCAACCCCGACAAGCTAACCTCCCGGTTGCGATGGCCTCATGACTAAGTCCTCACACTAGGACATCTGCCGTGACAAAACCACGACAGTTGCCAGTTGGCGCCCACCATGGGGCCAGCGCACGGTGGTTTCGAGTTCTTGAAGGGCTCTTTCCCAGGGATCGAGGGATACACCGTCGGCAGGATGATGAAGAGTCACCGCGACAAGCTCTACATCGATGATGCCGGCTGGGGCCCCGAGGCCGACTCAATCGAGTATGGGTACCGAGTCACCTTCGGCAACATCCATGTGTTCATCGGCAAGATTGGCGGATCAGAGCCTGAGCCGTACATCTGCACCGACCTCGTTGAGCCAGCTCGGCGTGCACAACCTGCCTGGATTCCAGTCGGCCGGAAGCGTGTCTTCGTTAGCTTCACGCAAGGTGTGGAACTTGCAAAAAATTCTGCGTCTGGAGGAGAGACTCTCGTCTACTCAGATGACGAGTCCTCGACCGGGGATAATAAGTCGATCTACCCGCTTTATGACGGTAGGCTTGTGGGCTATTCCGATGACAACATTATTCCAGACCCTTACGAGCCGCCGTACCAAGCCGCCATCTTCATGGCAGGGACGGCGCCGATTCTCAATTCATCGGCGGCTAGAGTGACAGCGAGGACTGACCCTACGGTGCTGGCTTCTCGAGCACCCAGCTTAGGCAGGCCACCGGCTCAAGTCCTATCTGAGCTAGTGACCACACTGACGACCTTACTAGGGACCGAGGTTACTGTGAAAAACTAGGCAGAGTGCAATGTGGAGATTGCAAAGCTTTGGGAGCAGATGACCAAGGCCCAGGAGGATATCAATGCTAAAAATGCCCGGACCGCCACGTTGCAAGCTCAGGTTAATGCGGAGGCGGAGCGCCTGAAAACGGTGGCTTGGCGTCTAAACCTTGATCAGAATGCTTCCAATGCAGTTCATCAGAGGAGGTACCGGAGCCATTTACCTCCGAGTTACAAGCCCGCACATTTGTTCTACACGCCAGGGGCAAGCCCGAGTACTCCGGGAGCACCGGTTATACCCCAGTTAACCTCTGATGTACCTGGGAGCAGGGTAGTGTCTCAACCTCACCAGCTAGAGCCGGCTCGGAGGGAGGAGCCGGCCCCGACCCTCGCCTTGTTCAGTCACCACCCCAGCATTTTCTGACACCACCGGGTCACTTCTCCAATCCAATGGATAACACGGTAGCAGCGGCAACTTGGCTTACTGTGCTTCCTATCACCGGTGAGTCGTCGGTCGCGGTTGAAACTCGGAACGCCATTGAACTTTTGCAGACGGCAATTGCTCAGCAGGCTAATTACTCTTACAGTCGGCATCGTGTACACTCGACCCCGCTACCGAGCCATAGCTACAGCCGACATGCTGAGTCGCCAGCAGTGTCCAGCAATGAACGATGCCATAACCCTCCCCGCAACATGCGTTCTAATGCCCAGGCAATTGTGGATGAGGCAAGGGCCCGTCATGAGGCGAAGGCAACAAACCAGGGGGCTTATCAGCCGCCCCCGGTAATTCCTTCAACTTTGGTGGGAGCCGGGTCGAGCACTAGAACCATTGGAGTGCCGTGTCTAGTGCCGGCTTTACGTAACGAGTGCATGCCTAAGCATTTTAAGGGACCTCGCAAAGTACCCAACTACACGGTGGATCTTGAGCCGGCGGCTTGGAGTGTGAGTTACGAGCTGGCCATGGATATGTTGGATGTCAGCGATGCGGTATGTGCCAAGTATTTCACTACGATGTTGGAAGGGTCAGCTCACACATGGTTGAAGAACCTGCCCCCAATTCTATCAACACCTGGGCAGAGTTGAAGGAGCGCTTCATCCAGATTTTTCAAGGAACTTGCAAGCAGACAATGACAATTGTTGATTTGCAACACTGTATGCAGCGCAACGATGAGTCGGCCCATCATTGGGCTCGCCGGGTCGCGAATATTATCCACTCTTCGGATAGCATTTAGGCGGCTCAAGCTGTTTTGATCATGGAGAAGAACTGTCACTTTCAGCCTCTGGTGCATAAGCTAGGGCGGCTTAAAGCAAGTGCACGGATATGGGTAATCTCGTGGACGTACTTACCAGATACGCTGACTCAGATGGTACGAAGGATCCTAGCTCTGATGATGATAAATCTTGTAAGTGCGAGAAAAATAGTGGCAGCAAGGGCCAGCAACAGAATGCCTCAACACATAATGGTAATCACAATAACCATGGTAATGGTGGAAAACGCAAACACCCTGATGGCGGGTCAGATTTTGTGGCTAACACCAACACATGGTTCAAAAATCAGCGTCGCAATGGCAAGCAGCCTTATAATGGGGGGAAGCCCAAGAATTATGAGGAAGCTCTTAATGCACCGTGCCCGAAGCACAGTTATCCTAACAAGCCGTCTACTCATGCTTGGAAGGATTGATATATTATGCAGGGGTACCGGAACCAGTCGTTTCAACAGCATCATGGTAACGGTAATGGGCCGCCAGGCGAGTCAGGCTCAGGAGGTTTCCAGGGAGCCGGCTTTGGTGGTGGCGGCTCAACTACTGGCTATCAGGGCCAAGGGAACCATGGTGGTCATAATCAACAATCTGGTCAAGGTAATCAGCAGCAGAATAACCAGTCAGGATATCAGAGTAATCCTAAGCAGCTCAACAGTGGCCAGTACCTTGTTTTTACTACGAGTACCTGCAAGCGCGACCGGAAAGTCCATAAGCGGGCAGTCAACGTGATTGATCCGGCGGTGCCGCAATATCTGAAGTGGTCTGAGCACACAATCACGTGGAGCCGGGCAGATCACCCGCCCCGTGTTAATGATCCGGGTCACCTGGCCCTGGTAGTAGCCCCTCAAGTGGGCGGTTACAAATTCACTAAGGTGCCTATGGATGGTGGAAGCAGCATCAACATATTGTACTATGACACTTTTCGGCGAATGAATCTGGCAGAAAAGGATCTCAAGCTGTCTTCTACTATATTTCACGGAGTTGTTCCAGGTAAATCCACTTACCCGGTAGGGAAGATTGCTCTAGAGGTGGCTTTTGGTGACGAGTATAACTACAGAGCAGAGAAACTATGGTTTGAGGTGGTCAAAATCAAGAGTCCATATTATGCACTGTTTGGACGGTCAGCTTACACTAAATTCATGGCTCGCCCTTGTTACATATATCTGCAGCTTAAGATGCCGGGGCCAAGAGGGACAATCACGGTACATGGCGATCATAAGATAGCTTTGGAATGTGAAGAAGGAGATGCGGCGTATGCAGAGATGGCATGTGCCACTGCTGAGCTCAAATTCTATAAAGACAATGTTGACCCGGCTGATATGACCCCTCTGAAGAAACCCACCACCGAGAAGGACCCTCTGCTCAAGTTCCAGTCGGCAAAAGATACAAAGCAAGTTGACTTTGTCCCCGGTGATTCTTCACAGCAGTTCACCATTGGGACCGGGATGGATCCCAAATAGGAAAGTGCGCTCATCAAGTTCATCCGTGAGAATCAGGACATCTTTGCATGGAAACCTTCTGACATGCCTGGTGTACCGAGAGAATTTGCTGAGCACCACCTTAATGTGGATCTTAAGATGAAACCTGTCCGACAGTTCTTCCGTCGGTTTAACAAGGAGAGGCGTAAGGCTATTGGAGAAGAAGTAGCCCGGGTGTTAGCCGCTGGGTTCATAGTTGAAGTTTTTCACCCTCAGTGGTTGGCCAATCCTATGCTTGTGGTCAAGAAGAATGGCACTTGGCATATGTGTGTCGACTACACAAATCTCAACAAGGCTTGCCCAACTGATCAATTTGCTCTCCCCCATATCGACCAGATCATTGATGCAACGGCGGGTTGTGAGAGCCTATGTTTCCTGGATGCTTATTCTGGTTATCATCAGATCAAGATGGCAGTTGAGGATCAGGAGAAAAAAACCTTTATCACAGCCTTTGGAGCTTTCTATTACATTTTTATGGCTTTTGGGTTCAAGAGTGACTGATACGTCTCCAACGTATCTATAATTTTTTATTGTTCCATGCTATTGTATTATCTATTTTGGTTGTTTTATATGCATTTATATGCTATTTTATATCATTTTTGGGACTAACCTATTAACCTAGTGCCCAGTGCGAGTTGCTATTTTTTCCTTGTTTTTGACTTTTACAGAAAATAAATACCAAACGGAGTCCAAACAGAATAAAAATTTACGATGATTTTTCTTGGACCAGAAGAAACCCACGAGACTTGGAGAGGAGGCCAGAGGAGCCACGAGGAGGTCACAAGCCTCTTGGCCGCGCCCCAGGGGGGGCGCCCTCAGGGCTTGTGGGCCCCTCGGGACTCTCCTAACCCTAACTCCAGCACTATAAATTCTCTAATATTCCCCCTATACCAGAGGGCACACCAAAAATACTTTTCCGCCACTACAAGCTTCTGTTTCCGTGAGATCCCATCTTGGGGCCTTTTCCTGCACTCCGCCGGAGGGGGATTCGATCACGGAGGGCCTCTACACCAACCTTGCTGCCCTTCCGATGATGTGTGAGTAGTTTACCACAGACCTACGGGTCCATAGCTAGTAGCTAGATGGCTTCTTCTCTCTCTTTGATCTTCAATACAATGTTCTCCTCGATGTTCTTGGAGTTCTATTTGATGTAATCTTCTTTTGCGGTGCATTTGTTGAGATCCGATGAATTGTGGGTTTATGATCAGATTATCTATGAATATTATTTGAGTCTTCTCTGAACTCTTTTATGCATGATTGAGATAGCTTTGTATTTCTCTCCGATCTATTGATTTGGTTTGGCCAACTAGATTGATCTATCTTGCCATGGGAGAGGTGCTTTGTGATGGGTTCAATCTTGCGGTGTCCTCACCCAGTGACAGCAGGGGTAGCGAGGCACGTATTTGTATTGTTGCCATTAAGGATAAAAAGATGGGGTTTATATCATATTGCTTGAGCTTATCCCTCTACATCATGTCATCTTGCTTAAGGTGTTACACTATTCTTATGAACTTAATACTCCAGATGTAGGCAGGAGTTGGTCGATGTGTGGAGTAATAGTAGTAGATGTAGAATCGTTTTGGTCTACTTGTCACGGACGTGATGCCTATATTCATGATCATTGCCTTGGATGTCTTCATAATTATGCGCTTTTCTACCAATTGCTCAACAGTAATTTGTTTACCCACCGTATGCTTTTTTTGAGAGAGAAGACTCTAGTGAAACCTATGGCCCCGGGGTCTATTTTCCATCATATATTTTCAGATCTATAAAACCCAAAACCCAAAAATACCTTGCTACAATTTATTTATATTTACTTTATTTTGCCTTTTACTTATCTTTTATATCTATCTCTATTAGATCTCACTCTTGCAAGTGACCGTGAAGGGATTGACAACCCCCTTTTTTTGCGTTGTGTGCAAGTGTTTATTAGTTTGTGCAGGTGCATATATTGGGGACTTGCTTGTGCCTCCTACTAGATTGATACCTTGGTTCTTAACTGAGGGAAATACTTATCTCTACTTTGTTGCATCACCCTTTCCTCTTCAAGGGAAAAATCAACACAAGCTCAAGAAGTAGCAGTGCCCAGGCAACTTATCAACACTGTGTTCAGAATTGCTTCCATGAGCAGATTGGACACAATGTTCATGCTTATGTGGACGACATTGTGGTTAAGTCAAGGAAAAAGGAAACCTTGCTTGATGATTTGAAAGAAACCTTTGACAATCTCCGGGTGTACAAAATGATGCTTAACCCGACCAAATAAGTTTTCAGTGTACCTGCAGGAAAATTGCTTGGATTTCTGGTTTCAGAGAGGGGCATCAAAGCTAAGCCGGAGAAGATCAAAGCTATCACCTCTTTTTCTAAGCTGGCATGTATCAATAATGTTCAGCGCCTAGCGGGTCGTATTGCAGCCTTGAGCCAGTTTATAAGCCGCCTCGTTGAGAAGGCGATTCCCCTGTACCAGATGATGAAAAAGACTGATAACTTCGTCTGGAGTGACACTGCTAATGAGGCTTTTGAAGCACTTCAGCAATAGCTGGTTGAGCCGCCTGTCTTGGCTGCTCCCATAGACAAAGCGCCTCTGCTCCTGTAAGTGGTGGCTAATAATAAAGGTGTAAGCGTGGCAGTTGTCGTGAAGCGCAAGGAGGCAGGGAAAGAATATCCTGTCCAACGACTGGTTTATTATGTCAGCGAGGTCTTGACGGAATCCAAGCAAAGGTATCCACATTGGCAGAAATTGGTGTTTGGGGTGTTCATGGCTAGCCGCAAGTTGAAGCATTATTTCCTTGGGCATCCAATCACTGTGGTTAGTTAAGCTCCTCTGGGAGATATCATCCAAAACAGAGAAGCCACAGGCCGGGTTGCTAAGTGGGCAATTGAGCTTGGGCCACATCATCTGAAGTATGTGCCCAGGACTGCCATCAAGTCTCAAGCTTTTGTGGATTTTATCAATGACTAGATGGAGTTACAAACACCCGAGGAAAGGCCAGACAATACATACTGGACTATACATTTTGACGGGTCTAGGCAATTGGAAGGCTCGGGGGCTGGAGTTATTTTATCTTCCCCACGAGGTGACAACTTTTGTTATGTCTTGAGGCTTATGTTTCCATGTACTAACAATGCAACTGATTATGAAGCTTTGCTACATGGGCTTCGCCTGGCCAAGGAGATGAACTTGAGCCGGGTTAGATGCCTTGGTGACTCAGATCTTGTTGCACAACAAGTATCAGGGACTTGGGATTCTAAAGACCCGCTCGTGGCGGCTTATCGTCACGTAGTGACTAATATTGGAGGTCACTTCAAAGGCTATCAAGTGGATCACATAGAATAGCGGCATAATGAGGCGGCGGATGCTTTGTCCCGACTAGGTTCTCAGCGTAAGCTGGTTCCCCCCAATGTGTTCCTTTATGTGCTGCATAATCCTTCGGTCAAATTGCCTTCAGAGGAAGATCTTGCTATCCCTGACCCAGAAAAAGGACAATTGGTGGCAGCTCTACATGCTATTCCAGATTGGACGATGCCTTATCTGGCTTATTTGACTCGGGGTGAACTTCCAGAAGAAGAAATCTTGGCTCGATAGATCATCCGACGGTCTAAGTCCATGACAATTGTCAATGGCGAGTTGCATAGATGCAGTGTGACAAGCGTGTTCCAACGCTGTGTTTCCCCTAAAGAAGGCCGTGAGATTCTACGAGAAATTCATGCGGGAGACTGTGGTCCTCTTGCCGGGTCAAGATATTTAGTGGCCAAAGCTTTCAGACATGGTTTTTACTGGTTAACCGCTCATGCTGATGCAGAGGACATTGTTCGCAAGTGCGATGGTTTCCAGAAGTTTCACGGCAAGCTCATGTGCCAGCTCAAGAATTGCGGATGATCCCAATAACTTGGCTGTTTATGGTCTGGGGGCTTGATATGGTCGGGCCGTTTAAGAGGTCTAAGGACA
Organism: Thinopyrum elongatum; assembly: GCA_011799875.1. NCBI lineage: Eukaryota > Viridiplantae > Streptophyta > Magnoliopsida > Poales > Poaceae > Thinopyrum > Thinopyrum elongatum. The sequence goes on along the minus strand of CM022300.1, from coordinate 106,760,229 downwards.
AAAAGACTCACCTTTTGGTTGCAGTTGATAAATTTACCATGTGGGTTGAAGCAGAACCAGTCAGCAATTGTGATGCAGCGACTGCAGTTCAGTTCATGAAAAAGCCGATCTTCCGTTATGGTTATCCTCATAGTATCATCACTGATAATGGGACCAATCTGTCTAAAGGTGCTATGAAAGAGTTCTGTCAGAAGGAACACATCCGACTTGATGTTTCATCTGTGGCTCATCCACAGTCCAATGGCCAGGCCGAGCGTGCCAACCAGGAGATATTACGAGGGATCAGGCCTCGACTCATGGTTCCTTTGGAGCGTACTCCGGTTTATTGGGTTGAAGAGCTTCCTGTGGTTCTTTGGAGCATAAGGACTACCCCCAATAGATCAACAGGCTACACGCCGTTCTTCATGGTTTGTGGCGCAGAGGTGGTTCTCCCAAGTGATATCCGTCATGACTCGCGTCGAGTGGCGGCTTACGTGGAAATAGACAATGAGACGACCCGTCAAAATGCTCTGGATGCCTTGGAGGAAGAACGTGATCTTGCGGCGGCTCGATCTGCTATCTACCAGCAAGACCTATGTTGCTATCACAGCCGTAGGGTTTGAAGCCGCACTTTTCAGGAGGGCGACTTAGTGCTCCATTTGATTCAAGATCAGACAGGCATGCATACACTGGTACCGTAACGTGCTATACAAACGGTGTCGTGGTGATCTCACGGCAGATGCCATGGGATGGCTAAAAGAGGGGACAGACACAAGGGCACCGGTGGGTTCTAGAGGAGAGGTTGGCACAAGCAAGTGCATGACACGAGACGTACCCAGGTTTGGGGCTCTTCGGAGAGATAACACCCCTAGTCCTGCGGAGTGTGGTTTATATGAAGTGGATACAGGATTGCTCCTAGAGCTGTTCTGGGGAGGAAGGAAGACAGGCCAGTTCATGCGCTGCTCCTTCTCCGTGGGTGGGTGTGAGTTCTACTAGAGTCCAGCCCTTTGCATGGAGGGGCTTCGGGGGGTCTTATAGGCTGCCCCCCGGGGTTACAATGGTAATGTTACATGGGCGCGGGGCCCTGGTGTCAGTGTCTGGGAGCTGGCAGTGGGGGCCGCCTTGTCTACCGGGTCCACCGGGTGCGGGTGTCACCGGGTCCGCCGGTTGCGGGCCGTACCTGAGCCACCGGGCGCGGGTACGGCTGGCTGCTGGGTACTATGGCATGCCTCGCCAGGCGTCATGGGACGGTCAGCACCGCCCCGCTATAGGGCCGTGCCCCAAGGACACCGCCCGCCCCGGGCAGGGGCGTGGGGAGCGCCGCTGTCGCGCCCGCCGGGGCCGGCGTAAAGGAGGGGGAACTGTAGCCATGCTTACTTGTCACCATGGTTGACTTCTCGTGGACGGCCGGCATGCGCTAGCCAGCTGGCCGGGTTGCTGTACCCGGCCGGCTCACGTTGGGGAGCCAGCCAGGGGCGAGCCGGATTGAGGGGCTTTGCCAGCCCCGATGACGAGGGGTCTTATAGGCTGGCCCCCCGGGGTTACAACGGTAATGTAAAATGGGCGCGGGGCCCTAGTGTCAGTGTCTTGGAACCGGCAGTGGGGGCCGCCGGGTGTGGGTGTCGCCGGGTGCGGGCCGTACCGGAGCCGCCGGGCGCATGTACGGCCGGCTGCTGGGTACTATGGCACGCCTCGCCAGGCGTCATGGGACGGTCATCGCTGCCCCGCTATAGGGCCGTGCCCCCAGGACACCGCCCGCCCCGGGCGGGGCGTGGGGAGCGCCGTTGCCGCGCTCGCCGGGGCCGGCGTATTGGAGGGGCACTGTAGCCATGCTTACTTGTCGGCGTGGTTGACTTCTCGTGGACGGCCGGCATGCGCTAGCCGGCTGGCCGGGTCACGGCACCCGGCCGGCTCACGCTGGGGAGCTGGCCAGGGGCGAGTCGGATTGAGGGGCTTTGCCAGCCCCGATGTTTTTGAAAGAGATCCGGGTTCCGTTGCCTGCCGGGGGGCCATCCGCCCGACAGTAGTCCTCGAAGTTGTGAAGGCGCGCCAGCTCCAAGCAGGAGGGCCTTCAAAGTTTTACCCTCCCCCCTGAGGAGGCGGCTGGGTTGGTGAAGCTTGTGGCCGCCGGGTCCCGCCAACACCCACTGTGTGCCGGCTTTCAGAAGCTGGATCGCGGCCTCCCGGCCTGGGCGGGAAACCAAAGCGCCAGGCGAGTCTTGAAGGGGAAGGACGCGCCTCCCGTGGCTCGATGCAGTGCCACGTGGTGAACAGCAGCCGGCGAGGCCCTGCCAGGCCATGCACACGATGGGACGCAACAGCGGGCTGGGCCCGCCACGTTGCGCCCTTCGCCCACGCGTGGGGGATTTATCGTGGCCATCACGGGCGGTTGCACTTCTCCATGTAGTTAAGTCGTGGGGGAAATGTGCCCGCACAGTGCAGGGAAGTGGAATCATGGGCGCAACCGATCCCACTTCCCCACGTCCTGTCGTGGTTATAAAACGGAGGGAGGGGCACGGCGGAGATGCCCTCGCACTCCCCTCGTCTTCCTCTTCTCCTTCCCCTCCAAAGCTCGAGCATGCCCCCGCTGCAGCGCCCGATGACCGCTCCGGCCTCCCACTCGCAGCCGCGTCCCGCACCTCCGAAGAGCTCTGCCTATGGCGCAGCCAAAGGGATCCTCGGAGGGGTCCGAGACCAGCGAGGAGGATTTCCAGTACCTCCGGGACACCAAGCGGCTGCCGCCGGCGACGATGGTGGTGGCGCGCGCGGTGGGCAACGAGACCGAGCCGCAGCCACAGGAGGGTGAACACGTGGTCTTCTCCAACCACTTAAAACACGGGTTTGGCCTCCCCGCGAGCAATTTCTTCCGTTCTTTCTTAGCTTCTTCAGGCTGCAGCCGCACCATCTGGGCGCCAACGCCGTGCTGCAGCTTGCCGGATTCACCACACCCTGCGAGGGCTACTTGGGCGTGGAGCCAGACATAGATTTGTGGGCCCACCTATTCTTCCTCAAGAAGCAGGGGCCGACTATGGGCCGCCGTCATCTCGGGCCGGCCGCACGGGCCGTTCCCCAAGATGCCCTTGGAGGATTCTGCCAAGAAGTGGCAGAACTCGTTCTTCTACGTGCCAAGAAGTGCCAGCCGACACCATCTTCGAGCCACAGACGGACGAGTGGTGCGACCCGGACGAGCGGGTGGAGGCGGCTGTTGATGACCCGAAGGTCGAGGAGATTGTCGTGGACACCCCGCCCCGGAACGACGTGGTCGAGCGGGTGGAGGCTGAAGGAGTGGGACATGCGGAGGACGCAGCCCCGGATGAGGTGCCGCAGGTGACGCCGGCATCAACGCCGGCCACAGAGGTGCCGGCGGGAGGCGAGCATACCTTGGTGATCATGCCACCGCATGCCACCATGAACCCGGAGCAAGCGCCGGGAAGCGGCCCCGCCGCCAGGTCGCAGCAGCCCCGAGCCGGAGCCGGCAAAGTCGTGTTCGGACCACGTGCCCAGGAAGAAGCGGCGATGGACGCCGTGCGCCAGCAGCTCCGGGGGGCGCGAGGGCCATCTGCAGGCCTTCGTCCAAGGCGAGCTGGAGCGGACGCGGGACTTGGAGCGCGCTGTTGTGGTAAGATTCCTCTTTGTCTTGATTTTGCGGCTGGTCAGTGGGGGCGTGCTAGTGCACCCACTAGGTGTAGCCCCCGAGGCCCGAGCTGGCTGCGGAGCAACCGGGTCGGGTCTTATATGCGCTTTTGTGATTTTTGTTAACACTTGCTCCCTGTAGCATCTGGACGGCCTGCGAGTCGGCACGCACAACCGGCTTCTGGAGAAGTACCGCGCGGCCAAGGCGCAGCTTGCCGCTAAGGAGGAGGCGCTCTGCCTGGCCCAAGGTACGTTTTACACACTTCCAGTGGGGGCGCGTTAGCACACCCACTAGATGTAGCCCCCGAGATTCGGGCCAACTGTGAAGCAGTTGGGTCGAATCTTAAGGTATTTTTCTTCCGTCTTGCATCTGACTTGGAGTTTCGCCGTGCAGCCACCGCGACCGAGGTGCCAGATCTTTGAACCCGACAAGCTGTGTGACCAAGCGGCCACTGCCAGGCCGAAGTGGAGAGGCTGGCGGCCGAGGCCGCCAAGGCGGCGAAGGTCCACCAGGCGGAGCTCGTCCGGCTGAGGGATGAGCACAAGAAGGCGGCCGCTGCGAAGGACTAGGAGCTGAAGGCGGCCATCGAGAAGCGCGCCGAGCTTGAGAAGGAGCTTGACGCCCGCAGCCGTACGTGGGCCCTCGAACGGAATGGTATGTTGTGCGAAGCGCAACACCTGGACAAAGTCCTCCTCTATATGTGTTTCTTTGGTTGTCCAGCCGGTTTGCGAGCCGGCCGAACCTTTGCATAGTTGACTAACTTCCTTCTGCCTTGCGCCAGGGGCCTTTCCGGAGAGGCAGGCAACGGCGAACGTGGTTGTGCGCGCGCACCGGTCTACTCAAGTGGATGCGGGTGCCGCGGTCGACCTGCTCGCCGCCTGGACCATCTCGGAGCTCATGCTCACCGCCGAAGCCCGTCTGAAGGCCCTCGACAAGCAGATGGCGAGGTTGTTCAAAGTCGGGTTGGGCATGACGGCCACCCTTTGGCCGGAGGCGGTGGCGCCTAACAGTGTCACGCGGCTAGCGCGCTGGCTAGAGGCCGGCGTGGCGCGACTCCACGCGTGGCGGGTCTCCGCGGCCTGCGCCGACGCGGACTTGGCCCTGCGCTTCGCCATGTCTTGGTACCTGAACTTGAGTCTGGACCAACTGGCGGCAGAGCGAGCCGGTGCAAAGGCCCACCTGGAGGCACAGGCGTGCCAGATCACCGGGCGAGCCAGCTATCTCGCCTTGTTTACCGCGCACGAGGAATTCAACACGGAGCAGATGGAGGATGGCGAAGAGCTTCCGCCTGACAACTTTGGCATGGAGCTCGACGACCCGGATGGTAGCTCCACCGAGACGGACGCCTATGTAGATGACGAGGCCGCGCTGGACGACACCGGTGTCTCGGCGGACCCAGAGGCCTTCGCAGAGGAGTCGGCGCAAACCGATGCCGGCGCGGCGACCGAAGCCGGCGTAGAGGAGCCGGTGGTCATGGGGGCCGATGCGTGATGCCGGCCTGTCTTTTACCTTTTTGAATTTTGTTAGGTAGCAGGTCCACCCACTGGGGGTGTAGTGAAATGTAATGAACTCCGGCCGTGGGCCTTTTGTGATGTAAATATTTTGCGAGTGTTTATGCTTTTGCCTCCCATCCTTATGCTTTTTCTCGATTGCCCCCTCTTCGGGCCTCCCTCCCGCTAGTCGAATAGCCGGGTTCCGGTCTGTGACAAGGAGTTCGGCCTTGGGAAGGGCCACGCAATACTTAGGCTTTTTCAAACGTTGAGCGCAAGCAAAACACCCACTGGGCCGGCTGGCGCACAGCCGGTCGTGTGGCAACTTAGTGCGAGGGAGCCGGACGAATCGACCCGGACGATCCAACTTAGCCGAGCTCTGCGTGCCGGCGCGTTTGGCCCTTTGTTCATGCCAGCCGAACAGCCGAAGCCGGACTATGCCTTAGGGCGAAGGGGAGGGCCTTGGCGACTTGGACATGCCGAAATGGACTAAGGGGGAGGACGAGGTGCGGTTGGGCCGGCTAGCCCCCGAGCCCCTGAGCCGGATGAACTGACCCGAAGGGAGAGGAAGTAAAATTACAAAGGTGTGCAGGACACAATATTTTATAGAAAAGGTAGCCCCCGAGTGTCGTTCGGGGGTCCGGCTGCTTTCATTAAACTTCAAAAGGTAGCGATACATACATGCATACAGTTAATTGTAAAACGGGCAGAGGAGCTCTGCGTTCCATGGTCTGCTTGTCTCTTAGCCGGTTGTGTCTCTCTTGCGCTTGTTCGGCTTGCATGCGTCGATGAGGTAGTAGGCGTTGTGGTCACACAAGGCTTTGCTGACGATGAAGGGGCCCTCCCAAGGGAAGGCCAGTTTGTGCTGGCCGACTTGCTGTTGGATGAGTCGGAGTACGAGGTCGCCCTCGCGGAACGCTAGGGGCTTGATCTTCTTGCTGTGCTAGTGCCGTAGGCTTTGTTGGTAGATGGCCGATCAGTTGAGGGCTAATAGGCGTGCCTCCTCGAGCAGGTCGACGCCGTCTTCACGGGCTTCCTTGGCTTCAGCTTCCGTGTACATGGTGACCCGGGGCGAGTCAAACTCAATGTCGATTGGGATGATTGCTTCGGCTCCATAGATGAGGAAGAACGGGGTGAACCCGGTCGATCGATTCGGTGTTGTCTGGAGACTCCAGAGGACAGCCGGCAGCTCATCAAGCCAGCTGACGGGTGAGCGAACAATGGGCTCGACGAGTAGCGGCTTGATGCCGGCCAGGATCAGGCCGTTTGCCCACTCGACCTGGCCGTTGTATTGGGGATGCGCGATGGAGGCCAAGTTGAGTTGGATGCCGGAGACAGAGCAGTATTGGGCCAGCGCGCCCTTGGCAAAGTTGGTGCCGTTGTCCGTGATGATGCTGTGCGGGACGCCGTAGCGAACTGCGATATCTTTGATGAACCGGACGGCCGTCGGCCTATCGAGTTTCTTGATCAGTCGTGCCTTGATGCACTTGGTGAACTTGTCGATGGCCACTAGTAAGTGTGTCATGCCACCTCGGGCGGTTTTGAAGGGCCCCACCATGTTGAGCCCCCAGACGGCAAAGGGACAGGTGATTGGGATGGTTTGGAGGGCTGAAGCCGGCTGGTGGCTGCGCTTGCTGAAGCGTTGGCAGCCCTCACACTTGAGGACGAGCGACTCGGCATCTTTGAGGGCCGTGGGCTAGTAGAAGTTGTGGCGGAAAGATTTGGCCACCAGGGACCTCGAGGCGGCATGGTGCCCGCACTCGCCCTGGTGGATGTCGAGGAGGATCTCAATGCCCTTGTCTTGCTTGACGCAGCGCTGGAACACGCCTGTCGCGCTGCGCTTGACGAACTCGTTGTTGATGATGATGTAGGCGGATGCCCGGCACTGCACTTTCCAGGCCTCGGTCTCGTCCATGGGGAGCGCTCCGCTTTCCAGGAAAGCAAGGATCGGCTGGGCCCAGGAGGGAGTTGTTACCACCGTGAAGACGGCCACTTGGACGGGATCCGGGCCGGCAGCCCCCGGGTCGGGATCCGCAGCCATCGGGTTGGGACCGGCAGCCCCCGAGCTGGAGCCGACAGCCCCCGGGTCCAAGCTAGTAGCCCTCGAGCCAGAGCCGGCGGCCCCCGGGACTAGGCCGGGGTCTTCAAGGTTGGGTGGGGGAGCCGCGGGGTCGTCCGGGACGATGATGGACTCGGAGTCAGGGGACGGCTTGATGGATGGTTTCCGTAGGTGCTCGAGAGAGACGCCGGGTGGAATTGCTTGCCGGGATGAGCCTATCATGGCCAGTGTGTTGGCAGCCTCGTTTTCCATGCGCGGCACATGGAGGAACTCGCAGCCATCGAAGTTGCCGGAGAGCTGCTGGACCAAGAAGCGGTAGCTGGCCATGTTGGCGTCTAGGGTTTCCCATTCGCCGGAAGCTTGCTGCACCACTAAACCCGAGTCGCCGTAGCAGAGGATGCATCGGATGCCAATCTCTTTGCCCAGCCGGAGGCCGTGCATGAGGGCTTCGTACTCGGCAACATTGTTGGAGGCGGCGAAGTGGATCTGCAGCGCATACCGTAGCCGGTCGCCCTTCGGGGAGGACAGCACGATGCCGGCTCCCAAGCCGGATCGCATCTTGGAGCCGTCGAAGTGCATGCGCCAGTGCGTCGAGTCGGGTGGTGACGGTAGGTACTGGGTCTCTATCCAGTCAACGAGGAAGTCGGCCAATGTCTGGGACTTGATGGTGGTGTGGGGCTCGTAGAGGATTGTATGGCCGGCTAGCCTGATGGCCCACTTGGCAACCCTGTCGGAGGCGTCCCGGCAGCCCATGATTTCGCCGATGGGGGCCGTGCTCAGCACGGTGATGGTATGCTCTTGGAAGTACTGTCGCAGCTTCTTGGCGGTGAAGTACACGCCGTCGCACATCTTCTGGTAGTGGGGTCCTGCCGGTTATCCCAGGGCGTGAGGTGCTACTTGGTCTTCACCACGATGTCGTTGACGTAGACGTGCATGTTACGGCCGAGTTGTTGCAGCAGGCACTTTTGATGCAGCCTTGGAAAGTGGCGCCGGTGTTCTTCAGGCCGAACGACATGGTGATGTAGCAGTACGCCCCAAAGGGCGTGATGAAGGACGTCTTCTGGGCGTCGGCCGGGTCCAGCTTGATCTGGTGGTAGCCGGAGTAAGTGTCCAGAAAGGACAAGAGCTCGCAGCCGACCGTGGAGTCGATCACTTGATCTGTCCGCGTGAGGGCAAAAGGATCCTTGGGGCAGGCCTTGTTCAGGCTGGTGTAGTCTATGCACATGCGCCAAGTGTTGTTCTTCTTCAGGACGAGGACTAGGTTGGCCAGCCACTCAGGGTGGAACACTTCCATGATGAAGCCGGCCGCGAGCAGCCGGGCGACCTCTTCACTGATGGTTCTTCGCTTCTCCTCAGAAAAGCGGCATAGGGGTTGACGGACAGGCTTGGCATCCTTGCGGACGTGTAGTTTGTGCTCGGCGTACTTCCTTGGAACACCTGGCATGTCCATTGGGGACCATGCAAAGATATCTCGATTCTCACGGAGGAAGTCGACGAGCTCGCCTTCCTATTTGCTGCTGAGGCGGGTGCCCACAACAACGTATTTGCTGCAGCTGGGGTCGAATGGGTTGAGCGGGATCCTCTTGGTGTCCTTGGATGGCTGGAATGATGCCTCGCCAGCCGACTCCTTGGCCGGAGCCGACACAGCCGGCTGCTCGCCAGCTAGCGCCATGATCTAGTCGAGTTGGCGCAGCTCCTCGGCTATGACCAGTGACTCGGCCAGCTTGGCGCCGGCACGGGCGCACTCCAGGGATTTCTTGTAATCGCTGGCAACAGTGATGAGGCCCTTGGGACCCGGCATCTTCATCTTCAAGTAGGCGTAGTGGGGAACCGCCATGAACTTTGCCAACGCGGGCCGGCCCGGCAGCGCGTGGTAAGGGCTGGACAGGTCCACCACCTCGAACCAGATGGGCTCGCGTCGGAAGTGGTCGCTGGTGCCGAACATGACGTCAAGCCGGATCCAACCAATTGTGGAGCAGGAGAGACCCGACATGATGCCATGGAACACCGTCCGGGTTGGCTCCTGCTGCCTTGCCTCGATGCCGAGCTTTGTCATGGTGTCACGGTAGAGGATGTTGATGCTGCTGCCGCCATCGATGAGGACTCGCGAGAACTTGCAGGTGCACTTTGCAGCGACTATGGTGGGGTTGAGGACGAGGGCGTAGACATGATGGCCTGGTGATCCTCTCGGGTTCAGCTGACCAGGCGCTCCGACCAGTGCATGTACTCTGGCACGGCCGGGATGATGGTGTTCACCTCCTGCCGAAGCAGCTGCTCGCGATGCTTATCGCCGCCCATGCTGGTGAAGATGACGTAGCAATCGTTCGGGTTAGGGAAGGCTTCATCGCGCATGGTGCTGACAACTGGAGGCGGGGGCGGCAGCGGAGGTGGCCGCCCCGCACCAAGTGCCGGAGGAGGAGGCGGAGGGATGTCGCCCCTCATGATGCGCTTGGTGATGGCGCACTACCGGAGCGTGTGCGTAGACGGCCTTGAGTCGCTGTGGTGCTTGCAGGGGGCGTCGAGCATCTCCTCGAAGCTCATGGCGGGTTGCCAAGCGGTCTTGCCGGTTCGCTGACGCCGGTTGCCGGCCGGCTCAGTCGGGGGGTGCTTGATCGACGGCAACGATGAGGCGGATGTCGTAGCGGGGAGCCGGCTACTCGGCCTTACGCTTGTTGTTCTGCTGGTGGCTGCTCTCGCCAGCCTGCTTGGGAGGCGGCGCCGGCAACGCCTTGCCGGCGTCGTCCAACACCACTTGAATCTTCATGGCAGAGTCGGCCGTGGCGTACTTGTCCGCCGGGACCATGAGTGCGGCCATGGTGGTCGGCTCGGAGCACAGGAGCTTGTGCTTGAGCAGGGTGCCATCTCGACAGCCACTCATGAAGTACTGGATGGCTTGAACCTCGTGGACCCCCTCGCAGCTGTTCTGGAGCTCGGTCCAGCATGCAAGGTACTGGCGGCCGGTCTCATCCGGCCCCTGGATGCACATGGCGAGCTGGCTGGGCTGGCCGGGCCGTTTGTAGGTGCCGGTGAAGGTGCGCACAAAAGCCTGCTCGAAGTCGAGCCACGATTTGACGCTGCCAGCCAGCAAGCTGTTCAGCCACGTCCGGGCCAAACCCTACAGCATGAGCGGGGCGTAGCACACGGCCAGACACCGGTTACCGCCCGCGATGCTGATGGAGGTGGTGTAGTCGATGAGCCAGTCCTCCGACTTGATGGTCCCATTGTACTTGGGGGTATCTCGGGGGAGTGTGAACCCCTTGGTGAAGGGCTCGTCGCGGATGCGCGGGCCGAAGCAAGCCGGACCAACCGCGTTGTCCTCCTCCAGGTTGAGGGAGAGGGCGAGCTGCTCGATGCGGTGGGGAGCGTCGTTGTTGTCGATGTCATGCGGGCCCAGCCGGCTCGCGATCGGGCCGCAGGGAACCGGACCGGCCGAAGCCGGCCGGCCGCGCCGTCTGGAAGGCGGGGGGATCTTGCTGACGCCGGCCATCTGTAGCTGGCTCATTGCCCAGGTCGTCGCCAGCCGTCAGGGCGCGGTCACGCCGGGTCCGGGTTCTTCCGGACTGGGCTTCACTGGGGCACGGGAAGACGCCATGTTCCGCTGCTCGGGGGCCTTGGAGCGGTGCGACTCGGACGTCGCAGGAGCGTCGAGGCGAACCTGCTGCGTGTTTGCATCAGCGAGAAGTTCACGCATGCACTGCAGGCGCTCCTGCAGCTCCTCCCCCTGCAGGAGTTTTGGGCCCTCATCGGCCGCCTTCGCGGTGCGCATGTTCTTGACGGGAGTGTCGTAGACGGGTGGGACCACGCCCAGTGCGCGGCCGATGGCGCCTCCATGGGTCCGCACCTCGGCAACCCTGCTGGGCTCAGCCGCGGCCGATGTCAAGCCGTACGCGGTGTTGCACTCCCGCTGGGCGGACTCCAGCCGGCGCTGCGTAGCAGCAAGCGCCGTGCCCTCGTCCAGCAGGCGCATGCGCTCCTCGTCGAGCCGAGCTCTGGCCTGGGTGGCGTCGACATCGGTGGTGATGGGGATGCTGAGGTTCTGCAGTGTGGCACGCAGCGGGTCAGTTGTGCTGGCGCGAGCGGCTGCGGCTTTGGCCGCGACGGCCTTCTTCGCGGCGCTAGAGAAAGTGGAAGCAGAGCCGGTGATGAGCACCTCCACGCGGATGCAGAGATCCGCCAAATCACTGGAGATGTCGCAGTCGATAGGGACAGGTGAGTCGGTGACGTCGAGCACCCCGCTGGGGTACTCCTCGGGGGCGAGCACGACGAAGACGCGCAGCATGCCGAAGGGGACGACGGACGAGCCGGCGCCGCGCCGAGCGCGGGGACCAAGCCGTGCGTGATGCGCTCGCCGGAGTCGGGGAAGGGCCTCATCTGAAACGTGACTCCGTCCGGTGCCACGAGCTGTCCCACGGTGGGCGCCAACTGTCGTGGTGATCTCACGGCAGATGCCATGGGATGGCTAAAATAGGGGACAGAGACAATGGCACCGGTGGGTTCTAGAGGCGAGGTTGGCATGAGCAAGTGCGTGACACGAGACGTACCCAGGTTCGGGGCTCTCCGGAGAGATAACACCCCTAGTCCTGCCGAGTGTGGTTTATATGAAGTGGATACAGGTTTGCTCCTAGAGCTGTTCTGGGGAGGAAGGAAGACACGCCAGTTCATGCGCTGCTCCTTCTCCGTGGGTGGGTGTGAGTTCTACTAGAGTCCGGCCCTTTGCATGGAGGGGCTCCGGGGGGTCTTATAGGCTGGCCCCTCGGGGTTACAATGATAATGTTACATGGGCGCGGGTCCCTGGTGTCAGTGTCTGGGAGCCGGCAGTGGGCGCCGCCGGGTCTGCTGGGTTCGCCGGGTGCGGGTGTCGCCGGGTCCGCCCGGTGCGGGCTGTACTAGAGCCGCCGGGCACGGGTATGGCCGGCTGCTAGGTACTGTGGCACACTTCGCCAGTCATCATGGGACGATCAGCGTCACCCCGCTATAGGGTCGTGCCCCCAGGACACCGCCCGCCCCGGGCGGGGGCGTGGGGAGCGCCGCTGCCGCGCCCGCTAGGGCCGGCGTAAAGGAGGGGGCACTGTAGCCATGCTTACTTGTTGCCATGGTTGACTTCTCGTGGACGGCCGGCATGCGCTATCCGGCTGGCCGGGTTGCGGCACCCGGCCGGCTCACGCTGGGGAGCCGACCAAGGGCGAGCCGGATTGAGGGGCTTTGCCAGCCCCGATGACGGGGGGTCTTATAGGCTGCCCCCCAGGGTTACAATGGTAATGTTACATGGGCGCGGGGCCCTGGTGTCCGTGTTTGGGAGCCGGTAGTTGGGGCCGCCGGGTCTGCCGTGTCTGCTGGGTGCGGGTGTCGCCGGGTCCGCCGGGTGCGGGCTGTACTGGAGCCGCCGGGCGTGGGACTGCCGGTTGTTGGGTACTGTGGCATGCCTCGCCAGGCGTCATGGGATGGTCAGCGCCGCCCAGCTATAGGGCCGTGCCCCCAAGACACCGCCCGCCCCGGGCGGGGGCGTGGGGAGCGCCGCAGCCGCACCCGCCGGGGCCGGCGTAAAGGAGGGGGCACTGTAGCCATGCTTACTTGTCACCGTGGTTGACTTCTCGTGGACGACCGGCATGCGCTAGCCGGCTAGCCGGGTTGTGGCACCCGGCCGGCTCACGCTGGGGAGCCAGACAAGGGCGAGCCAGATTGAGGGGCTTTGCCTGCCCTGATGTTTTTGAAAGAGATCGGTTTTCGTTGCCTGCCCGGGGTCCATCCCCCCGACAAACGGTTTTTAACCCCTTTCCGCGATGGAATTTTAAACTGTCGCCTAGTGAGTGTGGGCGATAGGGGTTCCTTCCCACACGACCCAGAAACCGTCGGGGATAGGGGAGCAGCTACTGACGATCGCCATAGAATAAACGTATGAGAAGTTGCACCAGTCCCACACGTTACGTCTCGACGTTATGTTTCTGATCTGAGAGACATCTGAAATGATTACGCCACTATAGTCATGTGAAAAAGGTGGATATCACAAACATTTAATGTACCGATGTGTTTGCGATAGGTACGTTATCGCACACAGTTGAAAAATGTAAAATGTTTGTGGTGCCTCTACTATCGCCAACGTGTCCATTTTCATAACTGTGTGCGATAGGTATTCCTATCACACACGCACACAGGTTTGAAACGTTTGCCGTATTACCATGAATCGCACACGCATATGAGACGAAACCGTGTGTGCGTCCGTCGGGCATCGCAAATGTTTCACGTCAAAGAACTGTCTGTTCTCTTTTTTTCATCGCACACGCTGTTTTCTTTCTAACCGTGTGTACATTATTTTATTCACTCATGTTTAATTTTATTTTTCCCTCTAATTTATTATTCGAATTGGAAATTTTGAAATATGAAACATGGAATTCAAATTCTTAGCACAATGGTTCAACAACCAATCCATAAATAAAATACTCAGTACAATATACAGGATTAGGTAGCAATTAACTATGATGAACCAAAATATTGAGAGGCGGTAAGGTCAAGAGACAAGTGTAAATCATTTTGGCTGCCGATGGTGTTGAAGAAGCGGGATGCCCATAATGTGCCCTCCTGCATGCCGTAGACACGAACAACTTTTGTCCAACCCCTTGTGACGATCGCCCGCCCATCCTTCACCGCCTTCAGGAAGACTTCTAGAGCATTACCATGGTAGTATGAATTATATACTTTAACCTTAGTTGCCTCCACTCTGGTCATGTAGTTTGCAAGGTAAACATCAGTAAATTGCTTCGGAAACCATTGAAAAGAGAAAACTTTCAGATACTCAGGTCTAATAAAGTAACTTGTTGTGGGCAGGGGAAAAGGCAACACATTACTTACCATCCTAAAGTTCAATGTTGTCTTGGACAAAGTGTAAATAAAGAGCTTAATTCTCATCACCTGTCTCTTTTGCCTAACAATCTTTCTTAGTTTCCTCACTTGACGCTTGTTCATGAATATATCATTGCCCCATACGCAAAAGGGATCGAAGCGTGGATCAGTACCGCTCATATATGTACCTACAATCAACCAGTAAATGTTGGAAGCTAAACTGAGATTGCACAAATGATGTAAAATACAACTACCTCTGTTCCTAAGTACAAGTATTTTTAGAGATTTCAATATGAACTACATACGAATGTATATAGACATAGTTTAGATTAGAATCTAGATTCACTCATTTTGCTCCGTATGTAGTCTATATTGGAATCTCTAAAAATACCTATATTTAGGAACAGATGGTTTATAAGACATGGGATGCAGCTAACCTCGATGGCAAACAGCACATCGCCCATTGTAGCCCTGTGTAAGTACATGGAAAGGAAATGTTAACTACAATAGGGTTAACATCCACCAAAAATAGCAAATGGTAATAAAATGGCAACATCTGTAGTGATATCTTCATTGCGAAAGAGTAGCATGATAGCAAAGGGATGGATTAAAAAATGGATAGAATTGTTTACTACAACAGACAACCTTTATAGCCATTGAAATTGGTACTGATAGAAATGAAATTGACAGAGTTAAACATCGCAAGGTAGGTGCTGCTAGAGCAGAGAATGGCCTTGTTGTCTATAAAAAGGTAAGGAAAATAGATAAGACGGGTTAGGCGTGTTTACTACAACATGCTTAATACATGAACCATACAAAACATGGCCATTGCAACTGGTATTGGTAAGATTCAACTGGTCAGTTCATACTTGGTAAGTCCTGAGGGGTAGTTGCTGGGGCACTTCACATGGACAAGAGCCCACCCCAAGTCGGCCGCAGCGAAGGCGAGGGGTTCCTCCGGGTCGAAGTGTGGATCAGTGCCGCTGACATGTGTACCTACAAGAAGCAAGTAAATGTTAGAAGCCAAACTGCAATTGCACAAATGATGTAAAATACTGTAAGACATGGGATGCAGCTAACCTCAACGGCAAACAATAGCATCGCCCGTTATGGCCCTGCGTAAGTACATGGAAAGGCATGTTAACTACAACAGGGTTAGCATCCACTAAAAATAGCAAATGGGCATCATATATAGTATATCTTCATTGCGGAGAGTAGCACGGTAGCAAAGGGACAGATTAAAAAATGGATACAACTATTAATTGCAACGGGCTTAACTGCATCCTAAGTCATGTTTTGTAAGTTTGTAGCTGCTATTGGTGAAATTGAGCTGGACAATTCATACTTGAACATCACACAGTGTGCAGTACTGAAAATAACAAGGTACGTTTAACTACATGCAATCTAGTATAGCCATTGAAACTGGTACTGATAAAAATGCAATTGGCAGAGATAAACATCGCAAGACAGGTGCTGCCAGAGCAGAGAATGGCCCAGTTGTCTACAAAAAGATAGGGAAAATAGCTAAGACGTGTTAGGCATGTTTACTACAACATGCTTAATACATCAACCGTACAAAACATAGCCATTGCAACTAGTATTGGTAAGATTGACCTGGTGATTTCATACTTGGTAAGTCCTGAGAGGTAGTTTCTAGGGCACTTCATCTTGGCCAGAGCCCGCCCAAAGTCAGTGGCGGCGGAGGCGGAGGCGAGGTGTTCCTCCGGGTCGAAGCATGGATCAGTGCCGCTGACATGTGTACCTACAGGCAACCAGTAAATGTTAGAAGTTAAACTGCAATTGCACAAATGATGTAAAATACTGTAAGGCATGGGATGCAGCTAACCTCGATGGCAAATAACTGCATTGCCCGTTATGGCCCTGCGTAAGTACATTGAAAGGCATGTTAACTACAACAGGGTTAGCATCCACCAAAAATAGCAAATGGGCAGCATCTCTAGTGATATCTTCATCGCGGAGAGTAGCACGGTAGCAAAGGGACAGATTAAAAAATGGATACAACTGTTAATCACAAAAGACTTAACAGCATCCTGAGTCATGTATTGTAAGTTTGTTGCTGGTATTGGTGGAATTGAGCTAGACAGTTAATACTTGAACATCACACAGTGTGCAGTACTGAAATAAACAAGGCACGAACATGCTTAATACATCGACCGTACAAAACATAGCCATTGCAAGTGGTATTGGTAAGATTGAGCTAGTCAGATCATACTTGGTAAGTCCTGGGGGGTAGTCGCTAGGGCACTTCATCTGGGCCAGAGCCTGCACCAAGTCGGCGGTGGTGGAGGCGAGGTGTTCCTCCTGGTCAACACGCACAATGACCATCGCGCCATCAGCTCCTCGACCTCCATGTGATATGTGGTTGGGCTTGCACGGCGATGCTTTGGAGGTAGGGGCGGCGGGGATTTGGAGGCATGAGGATCTTTCACAGACGCCATTTAAGCAATCAGGTCAGGGCCGTGATATAGATCCGTGGGTTACCTGACTGGATCGACGATGCTTGGGCAGAACATAGATGTGGTTGAAGTTGTGATTGCGGTGGCGGCGGTTTGAGCTACCGGGAGGGGGCGTGGGGGGAGATACTGCAGAAATTTGATGGGTGGGGATGTGGTGGGAGGAATAAATTCTGAAATCGTGCCTAATGAAAATTTCGCTACGAAACTTGGAACTTGGGCGGGGAAAACACACAACGCAGACGAATCGCTAAAATACTCGTGTGCGAGAAAAGAGAAAATTGGCAGATCCCGTCTCCAAAAAATATACACGTGTAGTTGATTTTTTCGGTCAATGGTACGCTTGCTTTATTAGGAAACATCGCACAGGTAATTGACTTATGGATCATTAACGCAAAAAAACGCACAAGGGTACGCCATAGAAATCATGTGCTTTGTGATCTTCTAATAATTCTTATATCTATCAGCATCTCCAGCCGCACCTAATTTAAAAATCTCTTTCATTGTAGTAGGGTTATTCAATGTACATGAACGAGGCAAAGGTGACACCCCATGAACAATCATCGGTTTATGAAATGCAATCAAGTGTCAACCTGCCTCGCTCGCATAGCCATAATTGATCCTATGTAACAAGAGAGAAGCTTGCTGCCATCCGCCGGCGCGGCTATTTAAGCCGGTGTGCGGCCAACTCCCACGGCGAGGTGGGACTAAAAACTAGCTACGGCCAGCTCTAGTCTCCGGTGGCTTCTGGTGGCTGCGGGCGGACCTTTCGGGAGGATTTAGATCCGGGGTGCGGCTACAAAACTTCAGTGAACACATGCTAATCAACGCTCAAAGCCCTCAAAGGATGCGCTTACCAACATTGTACGTTAATAATAGATAGTACCAACTTAAAGTACTACTGGTAACTTTCTCTAAAACTAGTACGTATGTAGTACTGGTAGATACTTGTAATTAATTATACAAACTTACGGGCAACATACGCACTAACTACTTCTCACATGCTGGCATCAAGGCATGCTGGCCAGACATCGTCGTTCTCCTTCCCAGCCTTGTCGGCGGCAGCCCACCGTGCTTTGGTCTCCGCCGAGCTCTCCTCAGCATGGCGTGCGGCCTCTTATTTCTTACGACGGCGAGACTCTCTTTTCTTGACTGCTTTCTGCCTTTTCCGCTCCTTCTATGCGGCTTTGGCCGCCTCTAGATCCACCGCCCATTCGGCCATCACAGCATCAAAGTCCGCCCACGTACTTATGCGGCCGCGGCAGGCGATGAACTCGGCACGGCGGGGTGCCATCGCTTCCTTACCATGTGTGCGGTAGCGGGCGGCGAGGAACTCGATGCGGCGGGATGCCATCTCTTCCTTACCAGTTACTGTGCACCGCGGTGCCATGAATGATGCTTGGAGAGAGCTCTGGGACGGAGTGGCCGGGCAGCCGTACAGTGCGGTGGTTTTTAAGAACTCTAGGAAAAACGACGAAGGAAATTTGGCTTCCCTCACAATCTTGCTCATTCATTATCGCACATGGTTCATCTTCGTCGCCTCCGAAAACAGTGTGCACTGAGCCTATTGTGTGTTGCGTTATGATTGGCCGGAACCCCAGCCACGCGGATCGCGCGTGTACACTATAGGATGCGCCGCGATCGAATGGCAATCCACGTCCCTCTTATCACACCCGTGCAGCTGTAGCTGGATTGGATTTATCTGCGCTAAATGCCTAGAAAATGCACACAATCCCTAAATATGGTAAATGAGCCCAAAAAGGTGTCAAATTTGAACACGGTGATTTGCAGGGTGTATGTTCATTGTAGAAAAAAACTCAAGGACAAAGAACGAAGAAAATTTGGATTCCCCTTCAATCTTGGTGATTTCCCTCTCGAAACCATTGAACTTCCTTGGTGATGGTTCGGTTTATGAAGGGAGTGCATGACAACACAAGCCAAACCTTCTCAAATTTTTACTAGGGCATGGTGAGGCCATACCATGGCACCATGCCAGGCGTCATGTTTTTCAAGCATGAATTTCATTTTTTCTATAGTTGAAAAACCAATAAATGAACATTTCTGATTGACTATTGCCACGCATTTCCTTGAAATCTCTGCCCATTCCTTGTAAAAGGCATGAGAATTTACTAAATAGCATGAGCATGGTATTCCAGACCCTTCTTGTGCACCTTTTCATGCATCGATTGTTTGAATTTGAATTATATGCATTAATGCCTAGAGAATGCACATAATCCCCTAAATATGGTAAATGAACCCGGAAAAGTGCCAAATTTGAACACGGTGATTTGTAGGATCTATGTTCATCGTAGAAAAAAACTCATGGACAAAGGACGAAGGAAATTTGGATTCCCCATCAATCTTCGTGATTTCCCCCTCGAAACCATGGAACTTCCTCGGTGATGGTTCGATTTATGAAGGGCGTGCATGATGACATAAGCCATACCTTCTCAATTTTTTACCAGGGCACGATGAGGCCATACCATGGCACCATGCCAGGCATCGTGTTTTTCAAGCATGTATTTCATTTTTCTATAGTTGAAAAACCAATAAACGAACATTTGTGGTTGACTATTGCCACACATTTCCTTGAAATCTCTGCCCATTCCTTGTAAAAGGCATGAGAATTTACTAAATAGCATGAGCATGGTTTTCCAGACCGTTCTTGTGCACCTTTTCATGCACCGATTGTTTGAATTTGAATTATGTGCATTAATGCCTAGAAAAGGCACATAATCTCCTAAATATGGTAAATGAGCCCGAAAAAATGCCAAATTTGAACACGTTGCATTGGAGGGGGTATGTCGATCGTAGAAAAAATCTGAATGAGAAACTAGGAAGGAAATTTGGATTCCCCTTCAATTTTCATGATTTCCCCCTCGAAACCATGGAATTTCCTCGATGATGGTTCGATTTATGAAGGGCATGCATGATGACATAAGCCATACCTTCTCAAATTTTTACCAGGGCACGGTGAGGCCATACCATGGCACCATGCCAGGCATCATGTTTTTCAAGCATGTATTTCATTTTTCTATAGTTGAAAAACCAATAAACGAATGTTTGTGGTTGACTATTGCCACACATTATCCTTGAAATCTCTGCCCATTCCTTGTAAAAGGCATGAGAATTTGCTAAATAGCACGAGCATGGTTTTCCAGACCATTCTTGTGCACCTTTTCATGCATCGATTGTTTGAATTTGAATTATGTGCATTAATGCCTAGAAATGCACATAATCTCCTAAATATGGTAAATGAATCCGGAAAAGTGCCAAATTTGAACACGGTGATTTACAGGGTGTATGTTCATCGTAGAAAAACTCATGGACAAACTAGGAAGGAAATTTGGATTCCGCGTCAATCTCGGTGATTTCCCCCTCGAAACCATGAAACTTTCTCGGTGATGGTTCAATTTATGAAGGGCGTGCATGACGACATAAGCCAAACCTTCTCAATTTTTTATCAGGGCACGGTGAGGCCATACCATGGCACCATGCCAGGCATCATGTTTTTCAAGCATGTATTTCATTTTTGTATAGTTGAAAAACCAATAAACGACGCGTTTGTGGTTGACTATTGCCACACATTTCCTTGGAATCTCTGCCCATTCCTTGTAAAAGGCATGAGAATTTACTAAATAGCACGAGCATGGTTTTCCAAACCGTTTTTGTGCACCTTTTCATGCACCGATTGTTTGAATTTGAATTATGTGCATTAATGCCTAGAAAAGGCACATAATCACCTAAATATGGTAAATGAGCCTGGAAAAATGCCAAATTTGAACACGTTGCATTGGAAGGGATATGTCGATCATAGAAAAAAACTGAATGACAAACTAGGAAGGAAATTTGGATTTCCCTTCAATCTCGGTGATTTACTATCGCACACGATTCATCTCCGTCGCCTCTGCGAACCGTGTGTTTTCACCCACATATGCAAAAGGAAAAAAGAAAACCCTCGCCCCCCTGCCCACTTCATCGTCCCCACCCACTCGCCGCGGACTCCTCCGCAACTCTGCACCTCATCAACTTCTATCGCGACGGCCACCCTAAGCTCGACGGCTGTCATCGGCCGACGGAGGTCGTGCTCCAAACGGCACAGGATTTCGCCCCTACCGCTTGCCGCCGCCTATCTGCACTGACTTGCACCGACTTTCTAGACTCTGGTCGATTGGGGTTTTCTGCGGGATTGGGCCGGGGATTTTTCTAATGGAGAAGGTAATCAATTTAGCAAAATATTCACTCATCTCTTATCGCAGTCTGTCCGTCGCTGTTAATCAACCGGCGGAAATCGCCGTGGGTTCATTTTTCTTCTAGATGATTCTAGCGTTTTCATTTAAGTGTCCACAATGCGAGCACAAATCAGGCAAGTGTGGTCGCGGCCAGTCGGAAACGAAGTTCTATCTCACCATTTCGGATGACTTCAGGGAGCGCTCGGTATGTTCAATCTCACCCTACCATGGTCTGCATGGCATAAATTTGTGAACATATACCGTCTATTGCTACATTTGGATAAAAGGTACGGTGCCACATGCAGCCTACACGTTGAAGCTGGTTTTTTCCCTATATTAGGCAAACTAATGACGTATTATTCATTCAGTTACTCTCATATTTGCATCAAATCTTTCTTAAATTATCTATTTTTAATTATATATTTTTGTACTTTGCTTTCAGCTATATATTGTTATGTTCTCTCAGTTACTCCCATATTTGCATCTTGCTCTATTATTTCAATATATCTAATTTACGATCTTAATTTTCATTTCAAGTGGTACATCCCTTGCTTTGCAAGAACACGAGTAGAAGGAAATCTTGGGCTTTACTTTGTTGATGACTCCATGGATGTCATATTGACAACGCAACATGGATTTAAAATGACAGTTAGCATAAAACTTGATAAAGATGGTCACTCCTATTTTGATGCGGACCTTTGGAGAAAAAAATTCTAAGTTTTATGAACTGAAAGCTGGCAATAAAATTCTAGTGTGTGCACCACATGCTAGTCTAACTAACATGGATGTTTACTTCCCCAACATCATCAGCCGATCAAAGTCTGATCAAGGTTACTGTTCTTTCAACTTTCTCCATGCTGGCATATTACTTAGCAAAATCGGGGTATTTGTTCTGACTAACTGATCACTTTTAAGCAACCAATTGTGATTTCATTTTTTGACTCCATTCCTACGCAGTAACAAATTCTATTTACCAATTTATGTGCACTATATATTCTTCTGCCATGTTCTGAATAAATAATACCTTTCCACCTTTTAAGCAGGATATGTTGGATGCATAGTTACGATCTGTATGTTACTCAGCATACCAAATTTCACTGAAAGACTTGAAGCATGTCATAAAATTTGTTGATAATCCGGCAGAGATAGCACAACATATGAACGCTGGATTTTGGATGGGATTAATTCTACCTATGGTGCACACATTGAATAAGACCAATTGTGTGCACAAAACGCTGGTACAAAGTCTTATTTTTATGTTGATGTTCATAAACTATATATTGAAGGAAATATGCCCTAGAGGCAAAATAAATTTGTTATTTTATATTTCATTATTCATGATAATTATTATTCATGCTAGAATTGTATTGATTGGAAACTTAAATACATGTGTGGATACATAAACAAATACCGTGTCCCTAGTGAGCCTCTACTAGACTAGCTTGTTGATCAAAGATGGTTAAGGTTTCCTAACCATAGACATGTGTTGTCACTTGATAACGGAATCACATCATTAGGAGAATGATGTGATGGACAAGACCCATCCGTTAGCTTAGCTTATGATCGTTCAGTTTATTGCTATTGCTTTCTTAATGCCAAATACATATTCCTTCAACTATGAGATCATGCAACTCCCGGATACCGGAGGAATACCTTGTGTGCTATCAAACGTCACAACATAACTAGGTGATCATAAAGATGCTCTACAGGTATCTCCGAAGGTGGCTTTTGAGTTGGCATGGATCAAGATTAGGATTTGTCACTCCGTGTATCGGAGAGGTATCTCTGGGCCCTCTCGGTAATACACATCACAAGAAGCTTGCAAGCAAAGTGGCTAAGGAGTTAGTTACGAGATGATGTATTACGGAACGAGTAAAGAGACTTGCCGGTAATGAGATTGAACTAGGTATGAAGATACCGATGATCGAATCTCGGGCAAGTAACATACCGATAGACAAAGGGAATTACGTATGTTGTCATAAGGTTCGACCGATAAAGATCTTCGTAGAATATGTAGGAACCAATATGGGCATCCAGGCTCCGCTATTGGTTATTGACCGAAGAGGTGTCTCGGTCATGTCTACATAGTTCTCGAACCCGTAGGGTCCGCACGCTTAATGTTCGTTGACGATATAGTGTTATATGAGTTATATGATTTGGTGACCGAATGTTGTTCGGAGTCCCGGATGAGATCACGAATATGATGAGGAGCTCCAGAATGGTCCGGAGGTAAATATTGATATATAGGACAATGATATTCGGACACCGAAAGAGTTTCAGAGTGCACCGTGTAGTCATCGGATCGCCGGAATGGGTTCCGGACAACCCCGGGAGGTCTATGGGCCTAATGGGCCAAGGGGAGAGACACACCAGCCCACTAGGGGGCTGGGGCGCCCCTCTCCCTGGCCGCCGGCCCTAGGGAAGGAAAGGGTGGAGGGCTAGCCCCTCCTGCCCTCCCCTCCTCATGGGAGAAAGGAAAGGGGGGGCACCCTCCCCTGCCTTTCCCCGCGCGCCTAAAAAGGCAAGGGGGCTGCTAGGGGCAGGAGCCCAAGTGGGATTCGGCCCCACTTGGGGCACCTCCTGGGTGCCTCCTCCCTCCCACCCGCGTATATATATGTGGAAGGGGGCACCACACAAGGCCACGACAATCTCGTAGCTGTGTGCGGCGCCCCTCTCCATAGTTTCGTCCCCCGGTCATATTTTCGTAGTGCTTAGGCGAAGCCCTGCGGAGATAGCATCACCACCACCGTCACCACGCCGTCATGCTGCCGGAACTCATCCACTACTTCACCGTCTTGCTGAATCAAGAAGGCGAGGATGTCACCGAGCTGAACGTGTGCTGAACGCGGAGGTGCCGTACGTTCGGTACTTGATCGGTTGGATCGCGAAGAAGTTCGACTACATCAACCGCGTTACTAAACGCTTCCTCTTACGATCTACGAGGGTACGTAGACACACTCTCCCCCTCGTTGCAATGCATCTTCATGGATAGATCTTGCGTGTGCATAGAATTTTTTTTGTTTTTCATGCAACATTTCCCAACAGTGGCATTTGAGCCAAGTCTGCTATGCGTAGATGATATGCACGAGTAGAACACAAAGAGTTGTGGGCGATGATAGTCATACTGCTTACCACCAACGTCTTATTTTGATTTGGCTGTATTGTGGGATGAAGCGGCTCAGGCCAACCTTACATGTCCACGCACATGAGACCGGTTCCACCGACTGACATGCAACTTGTTTTGCATAAAGGTGGCTGGCGGGTGTTTGTTTCTCCTACTTTAGTTGAATCAAATTTGACTACGGCCGGTCCTTGAAGAAGGTTAAAACAGCAAACTTGATGAATCACCGTTGTCGAGCCGGTGACGATGGAGATCATGACGATGCTTTGGAGATGGAGATCAAAAGCACAAGATGACGATGGCCATATCATGTCACATATTTTGATTGCATGTGATGTTTATCCTTTATGCATCTTATTTTGCTTAGAACGGCAGTAGCATTATAAGATGATCCCTTCACTATATTTCAAGATAAAAGTGTTCTCCCCGAGTATGCACCGTTGCCAAAGTTCGTCGTTTCGAAGCACCTCGTGATGATCGGGTGTGATAGGCTCTACGTTCACATACAACGGGTGTAAGATAGTTTTGCACATGCAGAATACTTGGGTTAAACTTGACGAGCCTAGCATGTACAAACATGGTCTCGGAACACTGGAGACCGAAAGGTCGAATGTGAATCATATAGTAGATATAATCAACATAGATATGTTCACCATTGATGACTACCCCATCTCACATGATGATCGGACATGGGTTAGTTGATTTGGATCATGTATCACTTAGATAACTTGAGGGATGTTTATTTAAGTGGGAGTTCATTAGTAATTTGATTAATTGAACTTAATTTATCATGAACTTAGTCTTAATAGTTTTGCATATCTATATTGTAGATCAATGGCCCGAGCTACCGTTCCCTTGAATTTTAATGCGTTCCTAGAGAAAGCTAAGTTGAAAGATGATGGTAGCAATTACACGGACTGGGTCCATAACTTGAGGATTATCCTCATTGTTGCACAGAAGAATTATGTCCTTGATGCACCGCTAGGCGACAGACCTGCTGCAGGAGCTACTGCAGATGTTATGAACGTCTGGCAGGCTCAATCTGATGACTACTCTATAGTTCAGTGTGCCATGCTTTACGGCCTAGAACCGGGACTTCAAAGACGTTTTGAACATCGTGGAGCATATGAGATGTTCCAAGAGTTGAAGTTAATATTTCAAGCAAATGCCCGGGTTGAGAGATATGAAGTCTCCAACAAGTTCTATAGCTGCAAGATGGAGGAGAACAGTTGTCAGTGAACACATACTCAAAATGTCTGGGTATCATAACCACTTGACTCAGCTGTGAGTTGACCTTCCAGTTGATAGTGTTATTGACAGAGTTCTTCAATCACTGCCACCAAGCTACAAAGGCTTCATGATGAACTATAATATGCAAGGGATGAATAAAACAATTCATGAGCTCTTCGCAATGCTTAAGGCCGCAGAGGTAGAAATCAAGAAGGAGCATCAAGTGTTGATGGTTAACAAGACCACTAGTTTCAAGAAAAAGGGCAAGGGAAAGAAAGGGAACTTCAAGAAGAATGGCAAGCAAGTTGCCACTCCCGGGAAGAAGCCCAAAGCTGGACCTAAGCCTGAAACTGAGTGCTTCTACTGCAAAGGGAATGGTCACTGGAAGCGGAACTGCCCCAAATACTTGGCGGATAAGAAGGATGGCAAAGTGAACAAAGGTATATTTGATATACATGTTATTGATGTGTACCTTACTAATGCTCGTAGTAGTGCCTGGGTATTTGATACTGGTTCGGTTGCTCATATTTGTAACTCGAAACAGGAGCTACGGAATAAATGAAGATTGGCTAAGGACGAGGTGACGATGCGCGTCGGGAATAGTTCCAAGGTCGATGTGATCGCCGTCGGCACGCTACCTCTACATCTACCTTCGGGGTTAGTTTTAGACCTCAATAATTGTTATTTGGTGCCCGCGTTGAGCATGAACATTATATCTGGATCTTGTTTATTGCGAGACGGTTATTCATTTAAATCGGAGAATAATGGTTGTTCTATTTATATGAGTAATATCTTTTATGGTCATGCACCCTTGATGAATGGTCTATTCTTGTTGAATCTCGATCGTAGTGATACACATATTCATAATATTGATGCCAAAAGATGCAAAGTTGATAATGATAGTGCAACATACTTGTGGCACTATCGTTTAGGTCATATTGGTGTAAAGCGCATGAAGAAACTCCATGTGGATGGACTTTTGGAATCACTTGATTATGAATCATTTGATACTTGCAAACCATTCCTCATGGGCAAGATGACTAAAACTCCGTTCTCCGGAACAATGGAGTGAGCTAATGACTTATTGGAAACAATACATACCGATGTATACAGTCCAATGAGTGTTGAGGCACGTGGCGGGTATTGTTATTTTCTAACCTTTACAGATGATTTGAGTAGGTATGGGTATATCTACTTAATGAAACACAAGTCTGAAACATTTGAAAAGTTCAAAGAATTTCAGAGTGAAGTAGAGAATCATCGTAACAAGAAAATAAAGTTTCTACAATCTGATCGCAGAGGCGAATATTTGAGTTACGAGTTTGGCCTTCATTTAAAAAAATGTGGAGTTGTTTCACAACTCACGCCACCTGGAACACCACAGCGTAATGGTGTGTCCGAACATCGTAACCGTACTTTATTAGATATGGTGCATTCTATGATGTCTCTTACCAATTTGCCTTTATCATTTTGGGGTTATGCATTAGAGATAGACGCATTCACGTTAGATAGGGCACCGTATAAATCCGTTGAGATGACACCATATGAACTTTGGTTTGGCAAGAAACCTAAGCTGTCGTTTCTTAAAAGTTTGGGGATGCGACGCTTATGTCAAAAAGGGCTTAAGCCTGATAAGCTCGAACCCAAAGCGGAGAAGTACGTCTTCATAGGATACTCGAAAGAAACTATTGGGTATACCTTCTATCACAGATCCGAAGGCAAAAATCTTTGTTGCTAAGAATGGGTCCTTTCTAGAGAAGGGGTTTCTCTCGAAAGAAGTGAGTGGGAGGAAAGTAGAACTTGATGAGGAAATTCTACCTTCTCTCGAATTGGAAAGTAGTACATTAGAGAAAACTGTTCCCGTGATGCCTACACCAACTAGAGAGGAAGCTATTGATGATGATCATAAAACTTCAGATCAAGTTACTACTGAACTTCGTAGGTCGACCAGAGCACGATCCGCACCAGAGTGGTACGGTAATCCTGTCCTGGAAGTCATGTTATTAGACCAAGGCGAACCTACGAACTATGAAGAAGCTATGATGAGCCCAGATTCCAACAGATGGCTTGAGGCCATGAAATCTGAGATAGGATCCATGTATGAGAACAAAGTATGGACTTTGGTGAACTTGCCCGATGATCGGCAAGCCATTGAGAATAAATGGATCTACAAGAAGAAGACTGACGCTGATGGTAATGTTACTGTCTACAAAGCTCGACTTGTCGCAAAAGGTTTTTGACAAGTTCAAGGGGTTGACAATGATGAGACTTTCTCACCCGTAGCGATGCTTAAGTCTGTCCGAATCATGTTAGCAATTGTCGCATTTTATAATTATGAAATCTGGCAAATGGACGTCAAAACTGCATTCCTTAATGGATTTCTTAAAGAAGAGTTGTATATGATGCAACCAGAACTTTTTGTCGATCCTAAAGGTGCTAACAAAGTGTGCAAGCTCCAGCGATCCATCTATGGACTGGTGCAAGCATCTCGGAGTTGGAATATACACTTTGATGAGGTGATCAAAGCATATGGTTTTATACAGACTTACGGTGAAGCCTGTATTTACAAGAAAGTAAGTGGGAGCTCTGTGGCATTTCTAATTTTATATGTGGATGACATATTATTGATTGGAAATGATATAGAATTTCTGGATAGCATAAAAGGATACTTGAATAAGAATTTTTCAATGAAAGACCTCGGTGAAGCTGCTTATATATTGGGCATCAAGATCTATAGGGATAGATCGAGACGCTTAATAGGACTTTCACAAAGCACATACCTTGACAAAGTTTTGAAGAAGTTCAAAATGGATTAGTCAAAGAAAGGGTTCTTGCCTATGTTACAAGGTGTGAAATTGAGTCAGACTCAAAGCCCGACCACTGAAGAAGATAGAGAGAAAATGAAAGTCATTCCCTATGCCTCAGCCATAGGTTCTATCATGTATGCTATGCTGTGTACCAGACCTGATGTTGCCTTGCCATAAGTTTGGCAGGGAGGTACCAAAGTAATCCAGGACTGGATCACTGGACAGCGGTCAAGAACATCCTGAAGTACCTGAAAAGGACTAAGGATATGTTTCTCGTTTATGGAGGTGACGAAGAGCTCGTCGTAAATGGTTACGTCGATGCTAGCTTCGACACTGATCCGGATGACTCTAAGTCACAAACCGGATACGTATTTATATTGAATGGTGGAGCTATCGGTTGGTGCAGTTCCAAGCAGAGAGTCATGGCGGGATCTACGTGTGAAGCGGAGTACATAGCTGCTTCGGAAGCAGCACATGAAGGAGTCTGGATGAAGGAGTTCATATCCGATCTGGGTGTAATACCCAGTGCATCAGGTCCAATGAAAATATTTTGTGACAACACTGGAGCAATTGCCTTAGCGAAGGAATCCAGGTTTCACAAGAGAACCAAACAAATCAAGAGACGCTTCAACTCCATCCATGAAAAGGTCAAGGATGGAGACATAGAGATTTGCAAAATACATACGGATCTGAATGTAGCAGACCCGTTGACTAAGCCTCTTCCGCGAGCAAAATATGATCAGCACCAAGACTCCATGGGTGTTAGATTCATTACAATGTAATCTAGATTATTGACTCTAGTGCAAGTGGGAGACTGAAGGAAATATGCCCTAGGGGCAATAATAAAGTTGTTATTTTATATTTCCTTATTCATGATAAAGGTTTATTATTCATGCTAGAATTGTATTGATTGGAAAATTAAATACATGTGTGGATACATAAACAAATACCGTGTCCCTAGTGAGCCTCTACTAGACTAACTCATTGATCAAAGATGGTTAAGGTTTCCTAGCCATAGACATGTGTTGTCACTTGATAACGGGATCACATCATTAGGAGCCCTGCGGAGATAGCATCACCACCACCGTCACCATGCCGTCGTGCTGCTAGAACTCATCCACTACTTCGCCGTCTTGCTGGATCAAGAAGGCGAGGACGTCACCGAGCTGAACGTGTGCTGAACGCGGAGGTGCCGTATGTTCGGTACTTGATCGGTTGGATTGCGAAGAAGTTCGACTACATCAACCGCGTTACTAAACGCTTCCACTTACGGTCTATGAGGGCACGTAGACACACTCTCCCCCTAGTTGCTATGCATCTCCATGGATAGATCTTGCGTGTGCGTAGATTTTTTTTTCATGCAACATTTCCCAACATATATATCTTGAATGATATGTTACAATTGGTTATTATTCTACATTTCAACAGAAATTGCCTGCTGTAGCTGTTCCTGA
Source organism: Thinopyrum elongatum (assembly GCA_011799875.1). Taxonomy (NCBI): domain Eukaryota; kingdom Viridiplantae; phylum Streptophyta; class Magnoliopsida; order Poales; family Poaceae; genus Thinopyrum; species Thinopyrum elongatum. Next base: position 106,730,912 of record CM022300.1, on the reverse strand, counting down.
ATCGATTTCCCGGCATGGTCGAATTACACTTGTGCCTACTAATAACGCCAAAGTGATTGCAAGGTACTGCATTTCCTGCAGAAATGGAACCATTCAAATTAACAAGTTTTCGCTTGTCATGGCAATGCATCCACATTGGAAAATTGGAGACACTGTTCTACTCATGCTCTACCAAGGCACAAGAGGGTTCTTCCTTTTCATTGATGAGATGCCGGGTCACCGTGATCAAGCTGCTTCCAGCGGATAGTTGTGGTTGTTGGCCCTCTGCCTCTTAAAATGTGCTAGTTGTTACTATGTTAAGTGTGTAGATATGGACCATATGGTTGTCAAAACCGTGTTACCAAGATCCGCCTTTTGTCGAATAGTGTCACCACTATATATATGTTACTCAAATGTTGTTAGCCAAGTTCTTAAATTTTCATGGAAAGTATTAGTATCATACATAGTTCATTCAGTTTAAGCGTGTGCCCGGTATAGTAGAGGATGTCCATGTTTTCGACGTGGCGATCGGCACCGATGTCCAGAAGGCATTTGCATATTAATTGTCTATATTGCAAATCCAGATAATATACAGACAGGCCAGCCCATACAATTGACATATTTGACATGTATGAAGAAATCAATTGAGCATATATATATATCGCTAATTTACAAGAATATAACGAACCGTGCGCGCACAAAAGAGCTACACTGTGCACCTGATGCTGACCCAGCACGCACAGCAACCATCGTCCATCAGCGTGTCGATCATGGGCTCAGTGGGAGCGGAGGCCGCCAATTCGATGACCTACACACCTTGATCGATCGAGGCTGGGGCAGACTCAACATCGGGAATCGCCAGTACTGCCTCGGGTGCAACGCTCACCAAGGCTACCGCGACCGCCGGGTCTATCCCGACGACGTCCGGCGAGACGATGTTGGCTCTCGCTAGGGTTGCCGTGACGGCCCCCAGGCATGCCCCGACGATGTCGGGCGCTGCGCCCTCCTCCATCTAGGACATAAACATGTGCCTCGTGCGGCGGCCGCCACTGCTGTAGTTGTCCTTGCGTCGTTGTGGTTCCTCCTCCGCCGCCCGCACCATCCGCCGCACTCTGCACTGAGCCAGCAGTATCGCCCGCTGGCGATCCCTGACCACTTTTAGGATGACCCTGGCTAACCTGGCGGCTTGCTCGTACCGCGTTTCCTACTTCCTCTGGCCGTCGTTGGGAAAGGCAGCGGCATGGCCGTCGACCGCCAAGCCGACCATTGTGCCTTCAGCCTCGATTCCACCGTCCCGCGATACATCCCATCGTCAGACGTTGGGGGTATGCCGGTATGTGTGGGTAACTAGCTATCGACTGGATCAGTAGCGAGTCGCCGTTGGCGGCCATTGCTGTAGTTATTTATAGCTAGCAGCTGGCTAGGGAATTAGGGATTTTACAATTCACCCATGTGGAGCGCAGGAAGCCTTCGCTGGAGCGCGGGAAGACTAAGTGGAGCACACAACCCGACAACCGTATGCGGTGTCATGTGTTATCACACACGTGTTACCATAAGGAAACATATGTGTTTTTTTTCGAGAGTACGCCAATGGCGTACCATATTTTTATATAAGATAGAGCATATTTACAAGAAGTGTAGCCCATATGCGTACACACGGGCGTCCACATAACACCATGGTGTCTACTACACAACTTGTTCTTGTAGACTCGTGTTGGGCCTCCAAGCGCAGAGTTTTGTAGGACAGTAGCAAATTTCCCTCAAGTGGATGACCTAAGGTTTATCAATCCATGGGAGGCGTAAGATGAAGATGGTCTCTCTCAAACAACCCTGCAACCAAATAATAAAAAGTCTCTTGTGTCCCCAACACACCAAATACAATGGAAAATTGTATAGGTGCACTAGTTCGGCGAAGAGATGGTGATAAAAGTGTAGCAACAATAGTAGATATTGATTTTTGTAATAGGAACAATAAAAAAACAGCAAGGTAGCAAGTAACAAAAGTGAGCACAAATGGTATTGCAATGCTTGAAAATTAGGCCTAGGGTCCGTACTTTCGCTAGTGCAATCTCTCAACAATGCTAATATAATTGGATCATATAACCATCCCTCAACGTGCGATGAAGAATCACTCCAAAGTTCCTATCTAGCGGAGAACATAAGAATAAATTGTGTGTATGGTACGAAACCACCTCAAAGCTATTCTTTCCGATCGATCTATCCAAGAGTTCGTACTAAAATAACACCAAAGCAAATTCAGATTCGTAATGCTCAATCCAACACAAAGAACCTCAAAGAGTGCCCCAAGATTTCTACCAGAGAAACAAAGACAAGAACGTGCATCAACCCCTATGCATAGATTACCCTAATGTCACCTCGGGAATCCACGAGTTGAGTGCCAAAACATATATCAAGTGAATCAATATAATACCCCATTGTCACCACGGGTATTCGTATGCAAGACATATATCAAGTGCTCTCAAATCCATAAAAGTATTCAATCCAATAAAACGAAATCTCAAAGGGAAAACTCAATTCATCACAACAAGATAGAGAGGGGAAAACACCATATGATCCGACTATATTAACAAAGCCCACGATACATCAAGATTGTGCATCTCAAGAACACGAGAGAGAGAGATTAAACACATAGCTACTGGTACAAACCCTCAGCCCCGATGGTGGACTACTCCCTCCTTCTCATGGTGGCCGCCAGGATGATGAAGATGGCCACCGGTGATGATTTCCCCCTCCAGCGGAGTGCCGGAATGGGGTCTAGATTGGTTTTGCGTGGCTACAAAGCCTTGCGGCGGCGGAACTTCTGATCTAGGGTTTCCCCGAGGGTTTTTGGAATATTTGGCAATTTATAGGGCGAAGAGGCGGTGCGGAAGGCTACCGAGGTGGGCACAACCCACCGGGGCGCGCCCTGGTGGGTTGTGCCCCCTCGGGGCACCCCCCCAGGTGTTGCTCTGTCCCATTGGATGTCTTCTGGTCCATAAAAAATCCACAAAAAGTTTTGTTGCGTTTGGACTCCGTTTGGTATTGATTTTCTGCGATGTAAAAAACAAGCAAAAATACAGCAACTGGCACTGGGCACTATGTCAATAAGTTAGTCCCAAAAAATGGTATAAAGTTGCTATAAAATGATTGTAAAACATCCAAGAATGATAATATAGCAGCATGAATACTTCATAAATTATAGATACGTTGGAGACGTATCAGCATCCCCAAGCTTAATCCCTACTCGTCCTCGAGTAGGTAAATGATAAAAGAAATAATTTATGAAGTGTGAATGCTAGCAAAGTGCACAAGTTTGATCAATAGTATTTTGAATCACTTTTCCTAGCATCATAACAGCAACTCTTTCTCATAAAACTCATCATGTTAAAGTAGCAACCAATTCACATGTTAAGGTTCAAACAATGAATTCTCTTGAAACTCAACAACCTATATTCTTAGTCACCAAACAATTGCAATTCAACTTATTCAACAGAGTCTAAGTAAGAGCTCCACATACTCAACCATCATATAGTTTTCTATGATTGCTAACACTCACCGCATACACATGAGCAAACTGTTTCAACCGGACACATAGAAAGATAGGGGCTTATAATTTCGCCTCCCAACGTATTCACCTCAAGGGTGATGTCAACAATAATAACTCATGCTACCCATATCCAACTGGATATATGTGCGTAGATCTTTCCTCACCACATGATGCTTGCCAAAAGAGAAAGCTAAAAAGGAATAGAGAGAAAAACTTTGACTCTTGCATGAAAGTAAATACATAAAAGTAAAAGGTAGGCCCTTCGCAGAGGGAAGCAGAGGTTGCCATGCGCTTTTTGTTTGTATGCTCAATCCCTTAGTGCAAAAGAACATCACATTATATTGCCCCTTATGATAGCAACCTTTATTATGTAGTCTGTCGCTTTTATTCTTTGCCATCACAAGTTCGTACAATGCTCAATTTTCTCTTACACTAAATGATCTAACACTTTTAGAAGCAATTTTTATTGCCTTATTGCACCGATGACAACTTACTTGAAGGATCTTACTCAATCCTTAGGTAGGTATGGTGGACTCTTGAAAATAAGATTTGGGTTTAAGGGTTTTTGGATGCACAAGTAGTATCTCTACTTGGTGCAGAATTTTTGGCTAGCAAAGATGGGGGGCAAGCACCACATGTTGAAGGATCTATGACAATATAACTTCTATGTGAATATGAACAAACATAAATCATTACATTGTCTTCCTTGTCCATTTTCAACAATTTTGGCATATAATATTTTGATGGGGGCTCACAATCACAAAAGATTTCCAAGACAGTGTATTTGCATGTGAAAGTTCTCTTCCTTATAGTAATCATTCATGAATTGCTTGTATGACCAATATTGTGATTGTCAAGCTTCAAAAGATTTCACTTTCTAAACCCAATGTGAAGCTACCACTAGGCATGATATGAACATATAATTTCAACTTCATGATATTCAATTCATTCAACAATTTACTCATAGGATATAAGTGAAGCACAAGAGTGAATGACAAACTACTCCAAAAAGATATAAGTGAAGATCAAGCGAGTAGTTAAGTAAAGGGGTAGCTAATTGAGGACTCTCTCTTATTTAAAAACTTTCAGATCTAAGTATTTTATTAAAACAGCAAGTAAAACAAAACAAAATGACATTCCAAGAATAGCACAACTCAAGTGAAGAAGCAAAAACTTAGGCTCAACCGATACTAACCGATAATTGTTGAAGAAGAAAGGTGGGATGCCTACCGGGGCATCCCCAAGCTTAGATGCTTGAGACTTCTTGGAATAGTAACTTGGGATTCCTTGGGCATCCCCAAGCTTGAGCTCTTGTGTCTTCTTCATTCCTCTCATATCATGGTTTCCCTAAATCTCAAAAACTTCATCCACACAAAACTCAACAAGAACTCGTGAAATAAGTTAGTATAAATCAATGCAAAAACCTTATCATTCTCTACTGTAGCAAATCACTAAAATTATTATTTAACATTGCATACTAAATGCCTCTGCATATTTAATAGTCCTATCCTCAAATAGAATCATTAAACAAGCAAACATATGCAAACAATGCAAACATAACAGCAATCTGCCAAAACAGGACAGTCTGTAAAGAATGCAAGAGTATTCATACTTATCTAAATTAAAAAATTCTGAAAAATTACCACACTGTAGAAAATTTATCATAGCTAATTGTGCAAAAAGTTTCAACATTTTATCATATTCTGACTTTTCAAGAGAATTTTTGCAACAGCGATAAACTTTCTGTTTTGAAACAGCAACTCATATACTTGCAAAATAAGCATGGTGAAGGCTATCCTTGCCACTTTTATTGAAATAAAAGATGAAAAACATTATTATAAATAACAGCAAGAAAATCCTTACAAAATAAATTGACGCTCCAAGTAAAACACATATCATGTGACGAATGAAAGCATAGCTCCAAATGAGGTTACCGATAATGTTGGAGACGAAAGACGGGATGCCTTCCGGGGCATCCCCAAGCTTAGTTGCTTGGATCTTCCTTGAATATTACCTTGGGATTCCTTGGGAATCCCCAAGCTTAGGGTCTTGTCACTCCTTATTCTCCTCATATCGACATCTCACCCAAAACTTGAAAACTTCAATCACACAAAACTTAACGGAACTTCGTGAGATAGGTTAGTATGGTAAAGAGCAAACCATTTCACTTTGGTACTGTCAAAGACAAGATTCATAATTGTTTCCACACAATTCCTACTGTATCATGACATTTCCACAATTTATATTGAGCAATATAAGCCATAGAAACTAGGAAACAAGCAAACTATGCATTGAAAACAGAATCTGTCAAAAACAGAACAGTCTGAAGTAATCTGTACTCCAACCATACTTATGTAACTCCAAAAATTCTGAAAAATTAGGACAACGTAGAGAATTTGCGTATCTATCACCTGTAAAAAATTCAGATCAAAAGCACGTTCCAGTGAAATACAGGAATTTCTCCACTGGACGCAAAAGTTTCTGTTTTTGCACAGAATCAAGTCAACTATCATCCACACTATCCCAAAGGCTTTACTTGGCACTTTATTGAAACAAAAGCTATAAAACAAGATTAATACAGTAGCCTAATCATGTGAAAATACCCAAACAGTATGTAAAAGTATTGGGTTGTCTCCCAACAAGCGCTTTTCTTTAATGCCTTTTAGCTAGGCATGATGATTTCAATGATGCTCGCATAAAAGATAAGAATTGAAACACAAAGAGAGCATCATGAAGCATATGACTAGCACATTTAAGTCTAACCGACTTCCTATGCATAGGGATTTTGTGAGCAAACAAGTTATGGGAACAAGAATCAACTAGCATAGGAAGGCAAAACAAGTGCAACTTCAAAACTTTCACCATAAAGAGAGGAAATTTGATATTATTGAAATATGTAAAAGCATATGTTCCCCTCTCATAATAATTTTCAATAGCATCATGAATGAATTCAACAATATAACTATCACATAAAGCATTCTTTTCATGATCCACAAGCATAGAAATTTTATTGCTCTCCACATAAGCAAATTTATTCTTATGAATAGTAGTGGGAGCAAACTCAACAAAATAACTATCATGGGATTGAAAATTAAAATCATGATGACAAGTTTCATGGTTTTCATTATTCTTTATAGCATACATGTCATCACCATAATCATCATAGATAGCAACTTTGTTGTTATAGTCAATTGAAACCTCTTCCAAAATAGTGGATTCATCACTAAATAAAGTCATGACCTCTCCAAATCCACTTTCATAATTATCACAATAAGATTCAACACCCTCCAAAATAGTGGGATCATTAGTACCTAGAGTTGACACTCTTCCAAACCCACTTTCATCAACATAATCATCATAAATAGGAGGCATGCTACCATTATAACAAATTTGCACATCAAAACTTGGGGGACTAAAAATATCATCTTCATCAAATATAGCATCCCCAAGCTTGTAGCTTTGCATATCATTAGCATCATGGATATTCAAAGAGTTCATACCGACAACATTGCAATCATGCTCATCATTCAAAGATTTTTTGTCAAACATTTTATAGAATTCTTCTTCTATCAATTGAGCACAATTTTCTTTTCCATCATTTTCACGAAAGACATTATAAAGATGAATAATATGATGCAACCTCAATTCCATTTTTTGTAGTTTTCTTTGTATAAACCAAACTAGTCATAAAACAAGAAACTAAAAGATCTAGGGTTTCCCCGAGGGTTTTTGGAATATTTGGCAATTTATAGGGCGAAGAGGCAGTGCGGGAGGCCACCGAGGTGGGCACAACCCACCGGGGCGTGCCTGCGGGCCTAGGCGCGCCCTGGTGGGTTGTGCCCCCCTCGGGGCACCCCCAGGTGCTGCTCTGGCCCATTGGATGTCTTCAGGTCCATAAAAAATCCACAAAAAGTTTTGTTGCGTTTGGACTCCGTTTGGTATTGATTTTCTGCGATGTAAAAAACAAGCAAAAAAACAGCAACTGGCACTGGGCACTATGTCAATAAGTTAGCCCCAAAAAATGGTATAAAGTTGCTATAAAATGATTGTAAAACATCCAAGAATGATAATATAGCAGCATGAATACTTCATAAATTATAGATACGTTGGAGACGTATCACACCAACACCGTCCCTAAGGAAACGTATGTGTAACTTACTAATCATCGCACACGAGTACTCGCAGGCGCATCGTGTGCGATACTCCTAGCCATCGCAAGCAACTAGTTTGCAGTTTTCAAAGTTTTTTTACACACAGAATCACACACGAATTAACTCTATTAACAGTCTGTGTTATATATTCTCATCGCAAACAGTTCTTACGAGTGGGTTGTTTGCCGTGTATCACACACATCTTGTTTACACGGATCGGTTGTGTTCTTTTGGCTCATCGCAAATAGATCATCTATGTGAACTGTATGCCGCATATCACACACATCTTGTTAAGTTGAACCATTTCTGTTGCGTTCCCTAATCGAAAACAGTTCGTCCGAGTGAACCGTATGCCGTATATCGCACACACCTTGACCTGGCTAACCATTTCTGTTGCATTCCCTAATAGCAAATAGTTCATCCGAGCGAACTGTATGCCGTGTATCCCACACACCTTTATATAGCAGCCCGTTTCTGTTGTTCTGTCTCATCGCAAACAGTTCTTATGGATTAACCGTATGTCACGCATCGCACACGCAACTGTAATACGAACCGTGTTTGATGTATCCGCCATCGCAAACATTTTGCATCTTTTTTGACATGTTTTTTACATCACCGTTTGCGATTAATGCATTGCACGCAGTTTCGTCGAAGGGTCTCTGATTGTAGTGTCGCATTAGCAGCATCCTGCAGCAGTGATAAGCTTTCACCTCCTTGGGAAGGGCCCTTTGTGGTTAGCAAGAACCTCAACAATGGGTCATATTATCTTATCGACATAGAGAACGCAACAAGTCATGTACCTCTGAGGAGGAAACCAACAGGCCTTGGAACATTGCTCATCTTCGGCCTTACTATACTTGAGCCACTGGCTTCAGTTATTGTACATACCTATATCATGTATATACCTTTTTATGATCAAATATAATAAAGCCGGCATCCCCGAAACTCGGGGCCTCTGTCGTTTCATCTCATATATTATGCATGAGTCTTTTATTTGTTGATCATAGGTCACTTGGGGGCTTCCAACTCATCGAGTTTAGCTTTCTCACCCTTTTGACCCGGCAAAAACGCCACAATATGCTGGTTAAACATGCTTGTTTGCTTGATGCTACTCCAAAAAGATGACCCGCCGTACTCTTGACAGTCAATCTTTATGACCCTGAACTTGTCAAGGTTAAAACGGCGGCTTAACTCATGTGAGAGCCGGCTTACAGAAAGCAAGGATAAACCAAGACTATCATGCCAGCTTCATTGAAGCAAGACTTGAGCCTCGAAAGCCAGTATTTTTGTCGAGCCTCGAAAGTCGACTTATAATTCACTCAATATATATATTGGTATTGTGTATTTCTGTTATTTCAGGAATTTTTTGCTCTTGGTCACATTATTGCAATGACTATAAGTCTTCGGGTCTAAAGTACTCTAGATTACTTGTGATCAGTGTTGAAGCTTTTATCGACCATGAGTCACCGGGTTATCAATCCACAGTTGCTTTTCAAAAATCAATCATCATGACTACAAGTCATCGGTGGACAAATCGCCGGGTCATTTCACACCAATTATCATTTGGTGGAATTTTATAGCCACATGGAGCTTGTGCATCAACAAGGTGCTACAGGTAGCTTATCAAAGATTAGTGCCAGCAATAGCGACACACTAGTAAGGACAAGACATCTACGGCTGATTATTAACATGCATTGATCCAAACTTTTCAAGCAGCAGACAAACAAGTGTTTGATCAAAAGTTAACATGCACGAAGGCACGATAGAGCAACCAAGTGTTTTTGCTAAGCCTATTACAAGGCTCCACCTGAGCTCAAAATATTCAATGAAGTTTTTATGGAGTATAAACTACTCCTGCAAGCCGGCCTCTGATACGTCTCCAACGTATCTATAATTTATGAAGTATTCATGTCATGTTTACAACAATTTTATATGGTTTTGGTATGATTTGGATGGAACTAACCCAGACTGACGATGTTTTCATTAGAACTACCGTGGTGTTATTTTTTGTGCAGAAATAAAAGTTCTCCAAATGCAACGAAACTTTTTGACGATTTTTTTAGAACAAAAGAGGCACTAGAAGCTTCGTGGGAGGGCCAGAAGACCCACGAGGTGGGCACAACCCACCATGGCGCGCCAGAGGGGCCTGGCTTGCCCCGATGGGTTGTGCTCACCTCGAGGCCCATCTTAGCGTGATACTGACGCCAAAAAATCCTATAAATAGAGAAACCATCAGAAATAACCCTAGATCAGAAGTTCCGCCACCACAAGCCTCTGTAGCCAAGAAAAACCAATCTAGACCCCGTTCCGGTACCCTGCCGAAGAGGGAAATCATCACCGGTGGCCATCTTCATCATCCCGGTGGCCACCATGATGAGGAGGGAGTAGTCCACCCTCGGGGCTGAGGGTTTGTACCAGTAGCTATGTGTTTAATCTCTTTCTCTCTCTCTCTCTCTCTCTCTCTCTCGTGTTCTTGAGATGTCACGATCTTGATGTATCGCGGGCTTTGTTAATATAGTTGGATCATATGGTGTCTTCCCCTCTCTATCTTGTTGTAAATTGAGTTTTCCCTTTGAGATTTCGTTCTTATCGGATTGAATACTTTTATGGATTTGAGAGCACTTGATATATGTCTTGCATATGAATACCCGTGGTGACAATGGGGTATTATATTGATTCACTTGATATATGTTTTGGCACTCAACTCGCGGATTCCCGAGGTGACATTGGGGTAATCTATGCATAGGGGTTGATGCACGTTTTCATCCTACTTTCTCCGGTAGAAATCTTGGGGCACTCTTTGAGGTTCTTTGTGTTGGATTGAGTATTATGAATCTGAATTTGCTTTGGTGTTATTCTAGTACAAACTCTTGATAGATCGATCGAAAAGAACAACTTGGTATTATTTTAGTACGAACTCTTGATAGATCGATCGGAAAGAATAACTTGGTGTTATTTTAGTACAAACTCTTGGATAGATCGATCGGAAAGAATAGCTACAGACAATTTCTTCTTATGTTCTCCACTAGATAGGAACTTTGGAGTGATTCTTCATCGCACTTTGAGGGATGGTTATATGATCCAATTAGATTAGCATTGTTGAGAGAAATCACTAGCGAAAGTACGGACCCTAGGCCTTATTTTCAAGCATTGCAATACCGTTTGTGCTCCATTTTATCAATTGCTACCTTGCTATTTTTTATTGTTACTATTACAAAAATCAATATCTACTATCCATATTACCCTTGTATCACCATCTCTTCGCCGAACTAGTGCACCTATACAATTTACCATTGTATTTGGTGTGTTGGGGACACAAGAGACTTTTGATTATTTGGTTGCAGGGTTGTTTGAGAGAGACCATCTTCATCCTACGCCTCCCACGAATTGATAAACCTTAGGTCATCCACTTGAGGTAAATTTGCTACTGTCCTACAAAACTCTGCTCTTGGAGGCCCAACACGAGTCTACAAGAACAAGGTGTGTAGTACATCAAGATCTTTTCTGGCGCCGTTGCTGGGGAGGTGAGTGCTTGAAGGTATATCTTTAGATATTGCAATTGAATCTTTTAGTTTCTTGTTTTATCACTAGTTTGGTTTATAAAAAGAAAACTACAAAAAAATGGAATTGAGGTGGCCTCATATTATTCATCTTTATCATGTCTTTCTTGAAAATGATGGAAAGGAAAATTGTGCTCAATTGATAGAAGAAGAATTCAATAAAATGTTTGGCATTAAATCTTTGAATGATGAGCATGATTGCAATGTTGTTGGTATGAATTCTTTGAATATCAATGATGCTAATGATATGCAAAGCCATAAGCTTGGGGATGCTATGTTTGATGAAGATGATATTTTTAGTCCCCCAAGTTTTGTTGAGAATATTTATTATGATGATAGCATGCCTCCTATTTATGATGATTATATTGATGAAAGTGGATTTGGAGAGGTCATGACTTTATTTAATGTTGAATCCACTATTTCGGAAGAGGTTTCAATTGATTCTTATGAGAACAAAGTTGCTATCTATGATGATTATTGTGATGACACTTATGATATAAAGAATAATGATATCCATGAAACTTGTCATCATGATTTAAATGCTCAATATATATGATTATGCCAATCAAGTATCACATGATAGTTATTTTGTTAGGTTTGCTCCCACCACTATGAATGAGAATAAATTTGCTTATGTGGAGAGTAATGAAAATTGTATGCATGTGGATCATGAAAAGAATTATTTAGGTGATAGTTATATTGTTGAATTCATTCATGATGCTACTGAAAATTATTATGAGAGAGGAATATATGCTTCTACATATTTCAATAATATCAAGTTTCCTCTCTTTATGTTTGAAAGTTTTGAAGTTTTGCTTGTTTTGCCTTCCTATGCTAGTTGATTCTTGCTCCCATGAATTGTTTGCTCGCAAAATCCCTATGCATAGGAAGTGGGTTAGGCTTAAATGTGCTAGTAATATGCTTCATGATGCTCTCTTTGTGTTTCAATTCTTATCTTTTATGTGAGCATCATTGAAATCTTCATGCCTGGCTAAAAGGCATTAAAGAAAAGTGCTTGTTGGGAGACAACCCAACATTTACCCCTACTGTTTTTGTGTGTTAACATGATTAAGATATTGTAGTAATCATGTTTTATAGCTTTTTTTCAAATAAAGTACCAAGTAAAGCCTTTGGGATAGTGTGGATGATAGTTGACTTGATTCTGTGCAAAAACAAAAACTTTTGTCTCAGTAACAGAATTGTTAAAAATCACTGGAGCGTCAAAAAACTCTGATTTTTTTTACAGATGATTGATATACAAATTTCCTACGATGTCCTTAATTTTAAAAAATTGGAGTTACATAAGTTTGACCGTAATTCAGATCTTTACGTACTATTCTGTTTTTGACAGATTCTGTTTGCTATGCATAGTTTGCTTGTTTTATGGTTTCTATGGCTTATATTGCTTAATATAAATTGTGGAAATTGTAGAGTATATTAGGAATTATGTGGAAACAATTATGAATCTTATCTTGATAGTACCAAAGTGAATGATTTGTCTTTATCATACTAACCCATCTCACGAAGTTCCGTTAAGTTTTGTGTGATTGAAGTTTTCAAGTTTTCGATGAGATATCGATATGAGGAGAATAAGGAGTGACAAGACCCTAAGCTTGGGGGTGCCCAAGGCACCCAAAGGTAATATTCAAGGAATATCCAAGCAACTAAGCTTAGGGATGCCCCAGGAGGCATCCCCTGTTTCGTCTCCAACATTATCGGTAACCTTACTTGGGGCTATATTTTTATTCGTCACATGATATGTGTTTTGCTTGGAGTTGTAACACCCCTGTGTAATAGCCCCTGTGATCAACTGCTAATGGTGCCAAGTCATCTTCATTTGCAGAGCCTAGTCATAGTGGTTATTCAAAACAATTCAAATTCTATTCTGAAAGTCAACTCAAAATCAAAAGTGCAAAACAAAGTTGCTCAAAACTTGTGGGAAAAATGTTCACCTTATAGCAAACAATCCAAAACTATTTGCTGTTAAGGAACACAACATCACCATCAAGCACAGAAGGGCCTAATCATTTAAAATAGAGTTAAAACAGCACTTAAATGCCCTAATCATTTTTGAATAATTTCAAAAGGGTTCCAAAAATTCTCAAACTTTTTGTGACAGTGCTATATATTGTAATGCATTAGTGTGAGCAAGTTTCACATTTTTGCAGATCCTTTTGAATGCTCAAAATATTTCAAAAACTAACTCTGCTAAAAAGAAAAAGCGAAACAGGAAAAAGAAAATAAAAAGAGGCACTCTGCACTGTGCCTAAGTGCACAGTGCCCCGTTTCAGCCCACCGGCCCAACTCCCGCTCTCTCTCCCTCGCGCTGTCACTCCCTCCATGGCTACGCCGGCGCGCACCGGTTGCAGCTCGACACGGCGACGCCGCCGCCGCTCGCGAGGATAAGGCCGAAGCCGTGCCTCCCCCCTGGACACCTCACCACTCCTTCCCCTCGTCTCGCTCGCTTCTTTTCCTCGCTCGTCCTCTCTCTACTCCGTCACCGAGCGCTGGCACCGCCGCGCCTTCGTCATTCCCACGGCCACCGGCCACCGACCTCCATCTGCTGGTGTCCAGGATGTTCTTCATCATCGACTACATCGGCTCAGGGGGCCGGAACGACCTGAGGAGCACCACAGCCTCGGGATCGATCTCGTTTGCGCCGACGATCACCGGACGTCTTCACCGCCGATTTGCTGCGACCGTCGCTTCCCCGAGCACACTGCCTTTCCCTACTGGATCACCATGAGTGCACGCATCTCCCCGACCTTTTTTCCCCTCTCCTTGCTTGTCGTGGTCGTCCCTAGCGCTGTTTGCCGCCATGGCCGGAGCTACGCTCCGCCGCCGTGCTCACCAATGTCGCTCTGCGCCACCTACCGCTGAGCTGTTGCTGCTATTGTGCTCCGGAGAACACCGCGAAGCTATTGCGCTGCTCAGCCAGGTCGTCTGCAAACCGTAGCAAAGATCCCACCTCGGCCGTGAGCTCGGCTCCGCCATTGTCGACCTCCTGCTCACTCTCGACCACCCCGACGCCTGCTGCGGCCACCGATCGACTCCCCATGGTGCACCCGATCGAATGCACCCGCCCGCGCAATGAACCATGGCCAGAATCGGCCGGACGACCAACTCCAGCGTCCTCTGTTAGCTCCGGTGATGACCGGCGCTACTGGCGCTGACGTGGCATCATTAGCTGCTAATTATCACCCCCCTAACTCACTGACATCGGGCCCCACACGGCTTAATCAGCCGGCTAACTAAATGGCTGGATTAAATCAGTTTAAACACTGGCCCCACACGTCAGTTGGACTAGCTTATGTGGCGTTGACCAGGCTCACCCGTCAGTCTATGTTGACTAGTCTGTTGACTCAGTCAACAGCTGACTGGGCAATGCCCAGTCACTGCCAGTGGGCCCCGCGTGGCCCTGTTGACTGGTCAGCTGGTCAGTTGACCACTGATGCGTTGATGACGCCATGCTGACATCATATTCCTTTTTCTGAATTAATTTAAATACTAATAATTGCAGAAAATCAATAAAACTTCTAAAAAAACATATAAAATAATCCGTAACTCGGATCGAAAAACTTTCTACATGAAAGTTGATCAGAACGACGAGACGAAGCTAACCGTGCTGCCTGTTTCCGTGATGGGACCCTCTACGTAGGTGAACCCATAACTTTTTGTCCGATTTCAGTAGTTGAATAGTGCATACAAATCGGTTACTGAATCCAACTTAAATCCTAAAATAACTAATATGACTTAGACATGCGTTAGGCAACCTTGCACTGCGCGATAGAATAGCAAGCTCTGTGATACTTTGTCTACCATGTATTTACCTGTTTCCTCCCCCTCTTCTCTCTGGATAGAGCCCGATACCGACGTAGCCTCCGAGATCGACGCAGCTCCGGTGATTGGCTACATTACCGACGACTCTGCCTTTGCCGCCGAGCAACCAGGCAATCCCCCCCCCCTTTGATCATCCCGATATCGCCCATTCTATTTCTCTCCTGCTTGCATTAGATTTTGCTACTGTTACTGTTATCCTATTTCTGCTGCATAGCCTGTTTATTGTAACCTGCTGTTGATACCTTCCTGTTCATCCTAAACTGTTTAGAATAGACTAGGTAGAAACCCATCAGTGACCCTCACTTGCTCCGACTGCCCCGCTGGATTCTCAGAAGACCCGATCAACGGGATCGAAGACCAGGCCCCGGCACCGCACCTCACTTCCCCCTTAGTTGCTCGACACTACTGGGTTACTATCGAGTGCCGAGGGTGATACCTCGTCAGCACTTCTGATGATAACCTTGTAGGTTAGTTATTCGGTCGTGGTCAGCGAGGGTGATTCCTCCTACACCACCCCCGATAACGACGAAGTCGTGCAACACCTCAAGTGTGGACCTCGAGGGTGATTCCTCCTATGTCCACCTTGATATTACATCAGGTGGGAGTCCAACGAGGGTGATGCCTCGGATTCCCCCTTGATATGGTAGCCACACGGATGCCCTACATAACTGATGATACTGATACTTGGAAAGGCGGGTCGACCCTGAGGGGTACCTGCGGATGATGGATAGTTACCCGTGATTTATTTTACGAGGCGCGGCCGGGCATTCTTAGCCCTTGCAGCAAGTCCTCGAGACGGGGCGACGGGGTCACATCGATCATGAGTCTCTGCTCATTACCGCAAGCCCCTAGTCCTCTAATGATTTGGATATTTGATCCGAGCAGGCCTCCGGCCTGATAGCACTAACCATCACGTGGGATAGTTATGGGCACTCTGCATCATAGCATCAGCCGAAAGCTTTGTCAGACATCCAGTTCAGCATTGCGGCATGGCTGGGCCGGCGCCATCCATGTATAGAGGTGGTACCGAGATTCGCCCTGCTCGCAACGACCCAGAGTGCACAGGGCGATGGCCCAAGACCCCTGAGCGCTTAGGAGGTAGACCGGCGGGGACCTCTCTGCTGAGCTGTAGGTAGGGCTGTGGTGTGTCGTTTGGCCGAGGCCGGGCATGACCCAGGAAAGTGTGTTCGGCCAGAGTTAAGCGAGCGTGGTGGGTAAGTTGGTGCACCCCTGCAGGGAAGAAAACATCTATCGATAGCCGGTCCTACGGTAAAGGACACTCGGAGTTATATCCCGATCAATACAACTAGAACTTGTGATGATAACTGGTTTTGATGGCTCCGGGATTGCTTTCTCGCGGGGAGTCGAGGAAGTATCTCTGGGCGAGACTGTTGCTTGATACTACTACTACTTTACATTATGCTAATCTGCACTCTTCTAATGCTGCAAGACCGATGAAGATGCTGAAGATGCTAGTCTTCGATATGACTAGGTCTTCCTCTCTATTCTGGCATTTCTGCAGCCCAGTCCACATATACAGCCTCCCTTTGATAATGTTGCATATGTAGTGTAGATCCTTGCTTGCTGAGTACTTCGGATGAGTACTCACGGTTGCTTTACTTTTTTTCCCCCATATCCATTCGATGCAACCATATGACGGAGCCCCCGAGACCGCTGCCCCGGTTGACGACTTCACCTACCACTTCTACCCCGAGGGTGGCTACTACTACGAGCTGGCCGACGATCAGGAGTAGGTTCGGAGGGTCCCAGGCAGGAGGCCTACGCCTTTCGATCGTAGTGTTTTATTTTGCCCCGCCTTTCTAAAGGCCTTTTTGTTTCTCTTTTATATCTGTACTCAGATATCTGATGCTTCCGCTGACGCTTGTATGCCATCGAGCTATGTATTCGAGCCCTCGAGGCCCTGGCTTGTAATATAAAGCTTGTATGACTTTATTTTGTTTTAGAGTTGTGTTGTGATATCTTCAAGTGAGTCCTTGGGCTTGATCATGTGCATTTGTGTGTATGATTAGTGCACGATTAAGCCGGGGCGTCACAGGAGCATCATTTTATTTTATTAGGATTTGCTTTCTTATATTTATAATGATGTTTTGTATCTCTTACTTCAATAAAAATGTCAAGTATAGCCTTTGCTATGCTTATTTTGCAAGTCTATATGTGACTGTTTGAAAACAGAAAGTTGCACGCTAGTGCATGAATTCTTGAGAAAATTCAGAATGCGATAAAATGTCGAAATTTTTTGCACACTAAGATATGATAAATTTTTTACAGTGTGGTAAATTTTGAGAATTTTTGGAGTTAGGTAAGTATGAACAATATTGCACTCTTTACAAACTGTCCTGTTTAGACAGATTGCTGTTATGTTTGCATTGTTTGCATATGTTTGCCTATTTAATTATTCTATTTGAGGATAGGAGTATTAAATATGCAGAGGCATTTAGCATGCAATGTTAAATTATAATTTTAGTTATTTTTTTACAGTAGAGAATGATAAGGTTATTGCATTGATTTATACTAGCTTATCTCACGAGTTCTTGTTGAGTTTTGTGTGGTTGAAGTTTTTAAGATTTAGGAAAACCGTGATATAAAAGGAATTAAGGAGACAAAAAAGCTCAAGATTGGGGATGCCCAAGGCATCCCAAGATAATATTCAAGAAGTCTCAAGCATCTAAGCTTGGGGATGCTCCGGTTGTCATCCCACCTTTCTTCATCAACAATTATCGGTTAGTATCGGTTGAGCCTAAGTTTTTGCTTCTTCACATGATGTGTGCTATTCTTGGAATGTCATTTTATTTTGTTTTGCTTGCTGTTTTAATAAAATACTTAGACCTGAAAGTTTTTATATAAGAGAGAGTCCTCACATAGCTACCTATTTACTTAACTACTCATTTGATCTTCACTTATGTCTTTTTGGAGTAGCTTGTCATTTACTCTTGTGCTTCACTTATATCCTATGAGTAAATTGTTGAATGAATTGAATATCATGAAGTTGAAATTATATTATGCCTAGTGGTAGCTTCACATTGGGTTTAGAAAGTGAAATCTTTTGAAGCTTGACAATCACAATATTGGTCATACAAGCAATTCATGAATGATTAGTATAAGGAAAAGAACTTTCACATACAAATATATTATCTTGGACATCTTCTATGATTGTGAATACCCATAAATTATTTTCAAACTTGAGCAAATTAGTTGAAGTTGGACAAGGAAGACAACGTAATGAGTTATGGTTGTGTATATTTGCATAGAAGTTATATTGTTATGGATCCTCCAACATGTGGTGTTTGCCTAGGATCTTTTGCTAGCCAAAAATTCGTACTAAGTAGAGATACTACTTGTGCATCCAAAAACCCTTAAACCCAATTTCTTGCCATGAGTGTCCACCATACCTACCTATGGATTGAATAAGATCCTTCAAGTAAGTTGTCATCGGTGCATAAAGAATAAAAAATTCTCCTAAATATGTTTGATCTTTTATTGTAAGGGAAAATTGAGCGTTGTACAAACTTGTGATGGCAAAGTAATAAAAGCGACGGACTGCATAATAAAGGTTGCTATCATAAGGGGCACTATAACATGACGTTCCTTTGCATTAAGAGTTTGGGCATCCAAAAATAAAAAGCGCATGACAACCTCTGCTTCCCTCTGCGAAGATTCTATCTTTTACTTTTCAGTATATACTTTTATGCAAAGAGTCAATAGTATGAATTCTCATTTCAACCTCAACTATTCTCTAGTTGGCAAGCATCATGTGGTGGGGAAAGATCTAGGCACATATGACCAGTCAAATATATTTGAACATGAATTATTATTTGTTGACAATTATCTCTATGATAAATGAGTTGGGAGGCAAAAATTTAAGCCCATATCTTTCTCTGTGTTCGATGGATGCCATTTGTTCTAAGAATATGCTTTGAGTACTAGCAATCACAGAAGACTATATGATGATTGAGTATGTGGAGCTCTTACTTAGACTCTGTTGAATAAGTTGAATTGCAATTGTTTGGTGACTAAGAACATAGGTTGTTAAGTTTCAAGAGAATTCATTGTTTGAACCTTAACATGTGAATTGGTTGCTACTTTAACATGAGAAGTTTTTGAGAAAGAATTGTTGTTATGATGCTAGGAAAAGTGATTGAAATTATCATTGATCAAACTTATGCACTTTGCTAGCATTCACACTTCATAAATTATTTCTTTTATCATTTGCCTACTCGAGGACGAGTAGGAATTAAGCTTGGGGATGCTGATATGTCTCCAACATATCTATAATTTATGAAGTATTCATGCCATGTTTACAACAATTTTATATGGTTTTGGTATGATTTGGATGGAACTAACCCATACTGACGCTGTTTTCAGCAGAACTACCGTGGTGTTGTTTTTTTGTGCAGAAATAAAAGTTCTCCAAATGCAACAAAACTTTTTGATGATTTTTTTGGAACAAAAGAGGCACTAGAAGCTTTGTGGGCAGGCTAGAAGACCCACTAGGTGGGCACAACCCACCAGGGCGTGCCAGAGGGGCCTGGCTTGCCCCGGTGGGTTGTGCTCACCTCGAGGCCCATCTTAGCGTGAGACCGACGCCAAAAAATCCTATAAATAGAGAAACCATCAGAAATAATCCTACATCAGAAGTTTCGCCACCGCAAGCCTCTATAGAGATGAAAAACCAATCTAGACCCTGTTCCGGCACCCTGCCGGAGGGGGAAATCATCATCGGTGGCCATCTTCATCATCCCGACGGCCACCATGATGAGGAGGGAGTAGTCCACCCTCGGGGCTGAGGGTTTGTACCAGTAGCTATGTGTTTAATCTCTCTCTCTCTCTCTCGTGTTCTTGAGATGTCACGATCTTGATGTATCGTGGGCTTTGTTAATATGGTTGGATCATATGGTGTTTTCCCCTCTCTATCTTGTTGTGAATTGAGTTTTCCCTTTGAGATTTCGTTCGTATCGGATTGAATACTTTTATGGATTTGAGAGCACTTGATATATGTCTTGCATATGAATACCCATGGTGACAATGGGGTATTATATTGATTCACTTGATATATGTTTTGGCACTCAACTCACGGATTCCCGAGGTGACATTGGGGCAATCTATGCATAGGGGTTGATGCATGTTTTCATCCTACTTTCTCCGGTAGAAATCTTGGGGCACTCTTTGAGGTTCTTTGTGTTGGATTGAGTATTATGAATCTGAATTTGCTTTGGTGTTATTCTAGTACGAACTCTTGATAGATTGATCGGAAATAATAACTTGGTATTATTTTAGTACGAACTCTTGATAGATCGATCAGAAAGAATAACTTGGTGTTATTTTAGTACGAACTCTTGCATAGATCGATCGGAAAGAATAGCTACAAACAATTTCTTCTTATGTTCTCCGCTAGATAAGAACTTTGGAGTGATTCTTCATCGCACTTTGAGGGATGGTTATATGATCCAATTAGATTAGCATTGTTGAGAGATTGCACTAGCGAAAGTACGGACCCTAGGCCTTATTTTCAAGCATCGCAATACCGTTTGTGCTCCGTTTTATCAATTGCTACCTTGCTATTTTTTATTGTTACTATTAGAAAAATCAATATCTACTATCCATATTACACTTGTATCACCATCTCTTCGCCGAACTAGTGCACCTATACAATTTACCATTGTATTTGGTGTGTCGGGGACACAAGAGAATTTTTATTATTTGGTTGCAGGGTTGTTTTAGAGAGACCATCTTCATCCTATTCCTCTCACGGATTGATAAACCTTAGGTCATCCACTTGAGGGAAATTTGCTACTGTCCTACAAAACTCTGCGCTTGGAGGCCCAACACAAGTCTACAAGAACAAGTTGTGTAGTACATCAGCCTCTGTGCCATCCGGGTTGTTGTCCTCCGGGTTAGCTCCCTACCGACCCCCAGCAGTTGATGCCTCCGGGTCATCCTGCGCCGGCTCTTCTGCATCTTTGATCTGAAGGTTGTCCAGATTCCAGTCGACATTGGTTAAGGCGTGGAAGACGGCTTCATCATGCATGATAGGTGACGGGTCGACATTAGGGGCAAAGATTTGCTTACGCCGTTTTGGAGTCAAGTCAAAAGACTCAAATGTTGGCAGTTGAATTTGCGTGTTGCTGTCATCATAGGCCGATTGATATTTCTTCAAATCCATGCTTTCGACAAGATGACTCGCTAGCACTCGAGTTTCCTTCACACAGCGGGCGTTCTGCTGGAGAAAATTATGTCCCATCATCTTTATATTGGGGGAACCCGCCAGCCATCTCTGACGGATCCAACTCTGGCGCATAAGCTATGGCCCGGCTTAGCGGGGTCATTGCTCCGGCTCGGGCGGCTGACTTTTTCAGGTCTTCGATCTACTTTGGGATGGTGGAGAGTCACCCTAGAACGTCCCTTATGAATTTTGGCGGCTCTTTTGGACCTATTATGGCCATGATGGCAAACATACTTCCAGCATATAACTTCTCCACGAGAGAGTACACTGCCTTCAACTTCATTACATCATCATCCTGAAGACTGTGAGTTCTATTACCTGCAATAGTATTGAGCCGCCAGGCGAGTTATTATCCATATATGACTCGTTAGGCAAAATATCAGAATGAACTCAGGGAATTGCTTACCAAATATGGCCTGGGTCATTTGGGAGATATGGCATTTCAACCCGGCCAGTTCTTCAATAACTGGGTTCAGTTGGCTCTCGGCGCCCTCTGCATGCTTAATCGGATCATGTTTTTCAGTTCCAAAGGTGGTCTTCTCTGTTTCAAAGGCCGCCTTAATTTTCTCCAGTTCTTCCAAAGAAGACTGCAGGCTAGATTCAGCCTTGGCTCGTAGAGCTTGTTCAGATGCAAATTCTTTTTTCAAGCCGGTCAAATTTGACTCGGCCGTGCTCAAAGCTTCCTACAAAATAAGGAGATAATTCATTTTAAGACATTTTGATAAGTCCCAAGCCGGCAACAATGTACAACCCGGTACTTGGGGGCTATGACAGGCAAATTCATGTTATTATTGAAGTCCCAAGCAGTTGCAAGCAGCATCCTTAGCACTTGGGAGCTAATGCATGTCATTTTTTCTTCAGAGATAAAGGAAAAAGACCCGACTCAGTTCATAAAAATGAGTCGGCCCTTGGGGGCTACAAGCTACCTTTTCAAAGTTTCTTTATTTAAAAGACCCGACTCATCCCAGGAAGATGAGCCGACCCTTGGGGGCTACATGGCATTTCTTTTAACAGATATATATTTGAAGAACCGGCTTATCATCTGCAAGATAACCCGGCCCTTTGGAGCTACAATACAAGGTTTCCAGATTTTATGTACAAGTCTTATACATACTCAAGCTTTACTATGTTTAAGACTTGGGGGCTACATGTGGATATATAGTACTGAGGAGGGTTAAGTTCCTTTGTACCTCATATTTCCTCTTAATCATATTCACCATGTCGGCTTCCATGTCATGGCTGGTAGAAAGGCGAGCCAGGTAGCCCGCGTGCAGCTCTTCTGCGCTGAATTCCTCATAATTGGGCAGCTCAAGCTTTGTTTTCCCCTTCTTAGACAAGGGCGTCTCATCTTTTGCTATGAGCTTGGTCAGCACATTGGAGACTTTTGGAGCTTTATAAGCTTCCCCAGTAATAGCAATCTCGTCATTATTCCTTTCATGAGGAGGAACATCTTCAGCCATCTTAGCGGGGCTCGAAGCATGAATCGGACTTGGCGGGTTAAGATCATCCGCCGTGTTATGAAGAAGGATTGGGGCATCCATTGCCTCGGTAGCCACCGGCTCATTCTGTGGTGGCGGTTCAGTCAGATTGTCAAGATGGCCTTTTGGTATCCCAATGTGGGTTTCAGAGGTTACTAAGGTTGGATTTTCTGATTCAGGAATTGTGGATGACTCACCAACTTTTCTCTTCTTCGCTTTGGCTTTGGCCCTGCAATCAAGACGACATGTTCAAAAATGCATAATAGTTATTATGATAAGTCGCCAACAGTTGATAAAATTATTTACCCTGCGTTTATAATCAAGGGTGCCAGTTGAGTGGCAGATGAGTCTCCGGATGACGGTGACGACTCCTGATAATTCGAATGAGAGGGGTTAAGAGGTTGTGTAACAAGGCCGGCTCGAGGAAGGGAAGAGGTTGGACTGTGAGGCACCTCATTACGTCGCTTGCGGGTGGCTGTTTTGTTAGGTAAGCCGGTCGCAAGATCTCCAGAGCTGCTTCGAGTCTGGCGCCTTGATTCATGTTGTGTTTTCTTCAAAAGAAAGTTTGGATCCAAATGAGCGTCGGGATGAGAAAATCTTACTTTCCGAATGACCCGCCTAGTTTTCTTTGGAGACAAGGGTTCTAAGCCGGAGGAGATGGAAATTACCTCAACATCATCAGCCCGGCTTGTTTCAATGTCGCCTTGGGAAGAATGAGCATCAACAAGTTGCATAAAAAGAAGGCCAAGGGAGTCAAGGTCAACCTCCGACTCATTTTCCTCGGGCGTGTCATCTTTGTTGACCGGCTCATTTATCCGAACAGCCAGAGCTCGAACGGATTTGCTTGCTTTTGTTTTCTTTATCTTCTTCATCCAGAATGAAGATTCGGCCTGCACAAGTTTTGACAAGGTTAAAAAGTAAGTTCTAGATAAATCAAGATTGATAAGTCGGACAATTGGTTATGTGTATACTTACTGCTGGAGCCGGGTTAAGAGCATAAAATGGGTGCAGCCCCGTCTTATTGCAAGCTTCTTGGGACTCCCCAAGCAGCTTCTTCACAATCTTATTGATCTCATCAGCTGACAAGTTAACATGACTGTATTGTTGCGCGTCACTTGTGTCGCCCGAATAATTGCACATTAAGTTATTTCGATGACTTAACGGCAAGATCCTCCAGGTAATCCAACACCGGGTTAGATCAACCCCGGTTAAACCATTGGCCAGCAAAGCCCTCAGTTTTGGATATATATGGGTGACTTGACACGCTCATCATCAAGAGCCCAACCCGGAAGTTCCTCAGTGGTGTCAAGACGCTCAGATCTATAACCCGGCAAGGGGTTCTCATCAGCGGGGGCTGTTTTCTTACAATAGAACCAAGTCTTGATCCACCCCTTCGGGTGACTCGGCAAAGTAGCTGGAGGGAAGGGAACATCTTTCCGTCTCTGAATTGAGACCCCGCCAAGTTCTAGGCTGGCATCGTCTACGCATTCGGTTTGGTGCTTGATGTAAAAGAATTCCCTGAAGAGAGGAACAGTAGCTTCCGTTTGCAGATACGCCTCACAGAGGACTTGAAATTGGCATAAATTGGATACGGAGTTTGGAGCAAGATCTTGAGGATGGAGGTTGTAAAAACTTAGGACGTCCCAGAATTTTTTTACCCGGGCGGGGAGAAGCCTCTAAGCAGATGATCGGTAAACACCACAACTTCTCCTTCGCCGGGTTGGGGAGTGCTTTCCCCTTGAGGAACCCGCCAACCGATCACCTCTTGAGCGGGCAGAAAACACTGCTCTTTGAAATCATTCAGCACTAGTTGAGATACCTAGTAGCTCACCCGGTTGCAAATTGTGGTCTTCACCATGATGAGCCGCCTAAGTAAGGTTAAGAGCTGCAGAAGTATGAATGGCGGGTCATTTATGAAATGACAAGCCGCCCAGTAAACTATGTGGTGAGGCGGTGCACTAGCAGTTATGATTAAAGATAAGACGACATAGTCATTTAATGACAGACAAGTCACCCAAAAGATGAGCCGGCTTAATGACAGGGCAACTTTTAAGTCTGGTCAACTACATTTACAATGATGAGCCAGCAAACATGAGGGCGTCTTACCCTAACTGTGGGGATTCCTATTTTTCCTGCTAAGTGTTGATAAACAAGTTTCTATCGGGAGCACCTACAATTATGGATCTACGAAGAGTTCAAAAAAGAAAAGTATTCACTAAACCTAAAGCGAGTACTGGAAATAACTGCTAGTAAATGGCGTTATAACTTCCGCCGCCGTAGTTTGGCGAACAACCTATGAAAATACTAGATCTAAATGAGCAGTAACAGGGGAATACAAATGAACTCCGACGAACTACAAGGAAACAATGTAGATCTGGAGGTGGGGGGTTCGAGTACCTGGATGCGGCGGAGGACGGCGAAGATGCTGGGTCGAACCCCCGACGATGAAGGAGCAGCGCTGCAGTCCCAGACGAGGTGGCCAATGAACGTCAGACTGGTGCACCGGAGCTTCGGAGGCGCGAAGATCTCGGGCTTAAAGAAGAAGAAGCGAGGGGGACAAGGTAAAAGTGAAAAGGAGGCCCCCATATGTATTTATAAGGCAAAGAGATAAGAGTAAATGGCAGGCATGAAAATCGAGGGGGCACAGTAACTTTTGGAGCCAGGGACGCCTCAATTTCCGGGTCAGATGGATATGCGTAAAGGCTCATTTGATGTCATCATGGATTTCCTGGGTTTTTGGAAGATGACGACATCAATAAGAAGATGTGAAAAATAACAAGTCTGGAAGCATCATAAGCCGGAATTTTATGACCCGGGGAGGATGCAGGTATGACCAGAAGACAAGCTGCCAGATGATTTGGTTGGAGATTGACATGAATAAATTCAAATCAATCTGGGGGCTAATGTTGGGGATATAACCCCACGATATGACCCGCCATATTGGGCCGGATCATTCAGGCGGCGACTGATGAGCAAGAATCAAGACGGGCCATGGCGCCCAGGTACGAGGCTAGCAAGGCGGCTCTCAGAGTGGGCCGGCTCAGGGCCCAGCAACCAAAGGCGGCGGCTCATGGCCTGGAGGTACAAGTCGCCCAGAATTTCCTTGCTTAGGGAGCAAGACAAGTTAGAAATATACTAAGTCACGGATCATGATACGGCTCGGACTCTTGTAAGCCTAGGGCCTCGACCTGTATATAAAGGCGAGTCCCTGAGGTAGATAGACTAGGTTACAATAGATCGATAGATAGGTCAAGCGAATCTGCTCCCTTGTAATCGATTCTCAAGCAATAATCCATAAGCAAGAAGTAGGCTATTACCTCGATCGCGAGGGGCCGAACCTGGGTAAACTCGCGTCCCTTGATCCCGATTAACCCCGACAAGCTAACCTCCCAGTTGCGATGGCCTCATGACTAAGTCCTCACACTAGGACATCTGCCGTGACAAAACCACGACAATTCCCGCTTAGTACAAATGAAGGCTAGCAAATAGATTGAGAAGTGACCAACCAAAAAATGAAAACGGTCATAAACATGCATTGAACATAACTAACACTGAATAATGCACCACAAGTAGGATGTAATTTCGTTGCATAACTATTGACTTTCGTGCTTGCATAGGGAATCACAAACCTTAACACCAATATTCTTACTAAAGCATACTTACTCACCAACATGACTCACATATTACTATCTCCATATCGCAAAACTATTGCAAGGAATCAAGTTTTTAATATCCCATGACCTTCATGAAAGTTTTTATTATATCCCCCTTGGATATCTATCACTTTGGGACCAAATTCATATCTTATGCAAATTACCATTGCTATTATCAACTCTCAAAAAGATTTAAGTGAAGCATGAGAGCAAATTTCTTTAAAATTTTCAACTCTCAAAATAATTTAAGTGAAGCATGAGAGTGCATTTCTTCAAAATTTATCAACTCTCAAAATAATTTAAGTGAAGCACGAGAGCAAATTTCTTTAAAAAAAATTCAACTCTCAAAATATAAGTGAAGCATGAGAGCATATTTCTTTAAAAAAATTCAACTCTCAAAATAATATAAGTGAAGCATGAGAGCATATTTCTACAAAATTTAATCACCACCGTGCTTTAAAAGATTTAAGTGAAGCACGTAGAGTAATTGCCTAGCTCAAAAAATTTAAGTGAAGCACATAGAGCAATTCTAACAAATCATGATATCATTATGGCTCCCTCAAATAGGTGTGTCCAGCAAGGATGATTGTGATAAACTAAAAAGCAAAACAAGCAAAGACTCATATCATACATGACGCTCCAAGCAAAACTCATGATATGTGACGAATAAAAATATAGCTCCAAGTAAAATTATCGATGGTCGTTAGAAGAAAGAGGGGATGTCTTCCGGGGCATCCCCAAGCTTAGTTGCTTGGGAGTCCTTGAATATTACCTTCGGGTGCCTTGGGCATCCCCAAGCTTAGCCTCTTGCCACTCCTTATTCCTTCATCCATCGTGATCTCACCCAAAACTTGAAAAGTTCAATCACACAAAACTTAACAAAACCTTCGTGAGATCCGTTAGTATAAGAAGACAAATCACTACTTTAAGTATTGTTCCAAACCCATTCATATTTTTTTATTGCATTATACCTACTGTATTCCAACTTTACCATGGCTTATACCCCCCGATACAATCCATATATACATCAAAATAAGCACACAATGCAACAAAAACAGAATCTGTCAAAAACAGAACAGTCTGTAGAAACCTGAATATAACTCATACTTATGTAACTCTAAAAATTCTGAAAAATTAGGACGACTTGGGCAATTTGTATATCAATTATGTGAAAAAAAAATCAGAGCGAAAACACATTTCTGTGAATTTGAATAATTCCAGAACTGGGCACAAAAGTTTCTGTTTTCCCACACAGTTAAGTCAACTATCATCCAACATAATCCTAAAGGCTTTATTTGGCACAAACACTAATTAAAACATAAAAATACAATCATAATAGCAGCATAATTGTGTGAACAAAAAATATATAATTAAAATGCTAATTATAGGGTTGTCTCCTAACAAGCTTTTTCTTTATAACCATCAAGATAGGCTTGAGATTTTATTGATGCTCGCATGAAAGATAATAATTGTAACACAAAGAGAGCATCATAAAACATGTGACAAACATATTTAAGTCTAACATACTTCCTATGCATAGGCATTTTATAAGCAAACAAATTATCAAGACAAGAAATATCTGGCATATGCAAGGAAGGAGGAAGAAACAATAGCAATCTCAACATGAAGAGAGGTAATTTAGTAACATGAAAATTTCTACAACCATATTTTCCTCTCTCATAATAGTTACATGTCGGATCACAATCAAATTCAACAATATAGCTATCAAATAAAAATTTCTCTTCATGATCCACATGCATAAAAGTTTCATAATCTTCCAAGATAGTGGGATTAACATCAACTAAAGTCATGACCTCTCCAAACCCACTTTTATAAAAAAAATCGTAAGATTGAACACTCTCCAAATATGTGGTATTCTTTTTACCTAAAGTTAACACTCTTCCAAACCCACTTTCAATATTATTGCAAACATTATTATCAATAACATATTCAGCATGAGGCTCAAATAAATTTTCAAGATCATAAGAAGCATATCACCCCAATCATGGTCATGGCAATAAGTAATGGACATAGCAAAATCATCATCACCAAACTTGTAGTTTTGCATATCATTAACACAATTGACATTAATAGAATTTATACTGCAATCATACTTTTCATTCAAGGAACTATCATGAATCACTTTATAAATTTCTTCTTTCAGCACTTCATCACAATTTTCAGATTCATGATTTTCAAGCAAAACTTCATAGAGATAATAAAGTGCACTCAACTCACTAGCAATTGGTTCAACATACTTAGATCTTTTGAAAAGATTAGCAAGTGGACGAGGATCCATATATCTTTACTTTTCCTGTTTATTTTCTGTTTTCTTGTGTTCACCTGAAGGCAATAAAAGCAAACGAAAAAAGGCAAATGAATTTTTTTGTTTGTGTTTTTGTAAAAACTTTTTAGAAGTGGGGGAGATGAAAATGAGAGGCAAAGGCAAATAATGTAAATGCAAGGAGATGAAAGTTTGTGCGTAGGCACTTGATAGATGTTGATGATGTCTCCCCGGCAACGGTGCCAGAAATTCTTCCTGCTACTTGTGAGCTGCATTGGGATTTCCCCGAAGAGGAGAGGATGATGCAGTACAGTAGAGATAAGTATTTCTCTCAGTTATGAAACCAAGGTTATCAATCCAGTAGGAGAACCAAGCAACACTATGTAAACAACACCTGCACACAAACAATAAATACTTGCAATCCCAACGCGTAGAGGGGTTGTCAATCCCTCAACGGTTATGAGCAAGATTAAACGGTATAGTTTTTGGTAGCTAGATATGAAAAAAATACAAAATAAAATAAATAAAAGAAAATTACATCAAGGTATTTTTAGGATTTTTATATGATAAAAGATAGACCCGGGGGCCATAGTTTTCACTAGAGGCTTCTCTCAAGAAAATAGCATATGGTGGGTAGACAAATTACTGTTGAGCAATTGATAGAAAAGCAAATAATTATGATGATATCCAAGGCAATGATCAAACATATAGGCATCACGTCCAAGATTAGTGGACCAAAATGATTCTGCATCTACTACTATTACTCCACACACCGACCGCTATCCAGCATGCATCTAGTGTATTAAGTTCATGGAAAAACAGAGTAATGCATTAAGCTAGATGATATGATGTAGACAAGATAAACTCACGTATGAATAAACCCCATATTTTTACCCTTAATAGCATTGATACATACGTGTCATGTCCCCTCTGTCGCTGGGATTGAGCACCGCAAGATCGAACCCATTACAAAGCACCTCTTCCCATGGCAAGATAAATCAATCTAGTTGGTCAAACCAAACCAACAAATCAGAGAAGAAACACGAAGCTATATTAATCATGCATAAAAGAGTTCAGAGAAAACTCAAATAATATTCATGGATAGATCTGATCATAAACTCATAATTCATCGGATCTCAACAAACACACCGCAAAAAGTCATTACATCAAATAGATCTCCAAGAACAACAAGGAGATCATTGTATTGAGAAACATCAAGAGAGAAGAAGTCATCTAGCTACTAACTATGGACCCGTAGGTCTATGGTAAACTACTCACGCATCATCGGAGGGGCAGCAAGGCTGATGAAGAACCCCTCCGTGATCGATTCCCCCTCCGGTAGAGTGCCAGAAAGGGTCCCCAGATGGGATCTCTCAAGAACAAAGGCTTGCGGTGGCAGAAAAAGTATTTCGTGGACTCCCCTATAGGCTTCCTGATTTTAGAGTATTTTATGTTAGGGAACGTAGCATGCAATTTCAAAAAATTTCCTACGCTCACGCAAGATCTTTCTATGAGATGCATAGCAACGAGAGGGGGAGAGTGTGTCCATGTACCCTCGTAGACCGAAAGCGGAAGCGTTAGGCTAACGCGGTTGATGTAGTCGAACGTCTTCATGATCCAACCAATCCAAGCACCGAACGTACGGCACCTCCGTGTTCAGCACAAGTTCAGCTCGATGATGTCCCTCGAACTCTTGATCCAGCAGAGGGTCGAGGGAGAGTTCCGTTAGCACGACGGCGTGGCGACGGTGTTGGTGATGTGATCCGTGCAGGGCTTCGCCTAAGCACTACGACGCTATGACCGGAGGAGTAAACTATGGAGGGGGGCACCGCACACGGCTAAGAGAATAACTGATGTGTTCTAGGGTGCCCCCCTACCCCCGTATATAAAGGAGGGGAGGAGGAGGCCGGCCACCAAGGGGGGCGGGCCATGGGGGGAGTCCTAATAGGACTCCCAGTCCTAGTAGGATTCCCCCTTCCTTTTCCGGAGTGGGAAAGGGGGAAAGGGAGAGAGAAGAGGAAAAGGAAAGGGGGGCGCGCCCCCTCCCCTAGTCCAATTCGGACTCCCCATGGGAGGGGGCGCAACCACCCCTTGTGGGCTGCCTCCCCTCTTCCCTATGGCCCATGAGGCCCATTAACTCTCCCGGGGGGTTCCGGTAACCTCCCGGTACTCTGAAAAATACCCGAAATGATCTGGAACTATTCCGGTGTCCGAATATAACCTTCCAATATATCAATTTTTACCTCTCGACCATTTCGAGACTCCTCGTCATGTCCGTGATCTCATCCGGGACTCCGAACAATCTTCGGTCACCAAAACACATAACTCATAATACAAATCGTCATCGAACGTTAAGCGTGCGGACCCTACGGGTTCGAGAACTATGTAGACATGACCGAGAAACATCTCCGATCAATAACCAACAGCGGAACCTGGATGCTCATATTGGTTCCTACATATTCTACGAAGATCTTTATCGGTCAAACCGTAATGACAACATACGTTATTCCCTTTGTCATCGGTATGTTACTTGCCCGAGATTCGATCGTCGGTATCTTCATACCTAGTTCAATCTCATTACCGGCAAGTCTCTTTACTCGTTCCATAATGCATCATCCCATAACCAACTCATTAGTCACATTGCTTGCAAGGCTTATAGTGATGTGCATTACCGAGAGGGCCCAGAGATACCTCTCCGATACTCGGAGTGACAAATCCTAGTCTCGATCTATGCCAACCCAACAAACACCTTCGGAGACACTTGTAGAGCATCTTTATAATCACCCAGTTACGTTGTGACATTTGATAGCACACAAGGTGTTCCTCTGGTATTCGGGAGTTGCATAATCTCATAGTCAGAGGAATATGTATAAGTCATGAAGAAAGCAATAGCAATAAAACTTAATGATCATTATGCTAAGCTAACGGATGGGTCTTGTCCATCACATCATTCTCTAATGATGTGATCCCATTCATTAAATGACAACACATGTCTATGGTCAAGAAACTTTAACCATCTTTAATGAATGAGCTAGTCAAGTAGAGGCATACTAGGGACACTCTGTTTTGTCTATGTATTCACACATGTACTAAGTTTCCGGTTAATACAATTCTAGCATGAATAATAAACATTTATCATGATATAAGGAAATATAAATAACAACTTTATTATTGCCTCTAGGGCATATTTCCTTCAGTCTCCCACTTGCACTAGAGTCAATAATCTAGATTACATAGTAATGATTCTAACACCCATGGAGTCTTGGTGCTGATCATGTTTTGCTCGTGGAAGAGGCTTAGTCAACGGGTCTGCAACATTCAGATCCGTATGTATTTTGCAAATCTCTATGTCTCCCTCCTTGACTTGATCGCGGATGGAGTTGAAGCGTCTCTTGATGTGTTTGGTTCTCTTGTGAAATCTGGATTCCTTCGCCAAGGCAATTGCTCCAGTATTGTCACAAAAGATTTTCATTGGACCCGATGCACTAGGTATAACACCTAGATCGGATATGAACTCCTTCATCTAGACTCTTTCATTTGCTGCTTCCGAAGCAGCTATGTATTCCGCTTCACATGTAGATCCCGCCACGACGCTCTGCTTGGAACTGCACCAACTGACA
Source organism: Thinopyrum elongatum (assembly GCA_011799875.1). Taxonomy (NCBI): domain Eukaryota; kingdom Viridiplantae; phylum Streptophyta; class Magnoliopsida; order Poales; family Poaceae; genus Thinopyrum; species Thinopyrum elongatum. Next base: position 106,698,559 of record CM022300.1, on the reverse strand, counting down.
GCTCCACCATTCAATATAAATATGTATCCGGTTTGTGACTTAGAGTCATCCGGATCAGTGTCAAAGCTTGCATCGACGTAACCATTTACGACAAGCTCTTTGTCACCTCCATAAACGAGAAACATATCCTTAGTCCTTTTCAGGTATTTCAGGATGTTCTTGACCGCTGTCCAGTGATCCACTCCTGGATTACTTTGGTACCTCCCTGCTAAACTTATAGCAAGGCACACATCCGGTCTGGTACACATCATAGCATACATGATAGAACCTATGGCTGAGGCATAGGGAATGACTTTCATTTTCTCTCTATCTTCTGCAGTGGTCGGGCATTGAGTCTTACTCAACTTCACACCTTGCAACACAGGCAAGAACCCTTTATTTGACTGATCCATTTTGAACTTCTTCAAAACTTTATCAAGGTATGTGCTTTGTGAAAGTCCTATTAAGCGTCTCGATCTATCCCTATAGATCTTGATGCCCAATATATAAGCAGCTTCACCGAGGTCTTTCATTGAAAAATCCTTATTCAAGTATCCTTTTATTCTATCCAGAAATTCTATATCATTTCCAATCAACAATATGTCATCCACATATAATATTAGAAATGCTACAGAGCTCCCACTCACTTTCTTGTAAATATAGGCTTCTCCAAAAGTCTGTATAAAACCATATGCTTTGATCACACTATCAAAGCGTATATTCCAACTCCGAGAGGCTTGCACCAGTCCATAAATGGATCACTGGAGCTTGCACACTTTGTTAGCACCTTTAGGATCGACAAAACCTTCTGGTTGCATCAGATACAACTCTTCTTTGAGAAATCCATTAAGGAATGCAGTTTTGACGTCCATTTGCCAGATTTCATAATCATAAAATGCAGCAATTGCTAACATGATTCGGACAGACTTAAGCATCGCTACGGGTGAGAAGGTTTCATCATAGTCAACCCCTTGAACTTGTCGAAAACCTTTCGCAACAAGTCGAGCTTTGTAGACAGTACCATTATTCTATGATTTAAAGGAGAAAGTATCGCTCAATCTTGGGGGAGGCTTAAGTACATGATGTACACATGCCCCAATCATGAGCTCTCAAGGGAAATTATCTTACATAACTTTTATGCTCGGCTTTCTCATAATGATCAAGCCATGCCCGATTCTTCTTCTATTGGTTCCTTTATGAAGAAGACTATTGAATTCAGATGGGATCTTTTGGAAAGAATTAAACGCAACTCTGAAGATTGGGAACTCGACAAAGGTAAAGGCTCAGGTATAATACTTAAGTTTGATTGTGTTAAATCTTTTATGGACACTGATGTTTTTCATAAGTTTAGCACTAAATATGGACTTGACTCTGAGATAGTAGCTTCTTTTTGTGAATCATTCACTACTCATGTTGATCTCCCTAAGGAGAAGTGGTTTAAATATCATCCTCCCATCAAAGAAAAGATTGAGGAACCAGTTATAGTTAAAGATGAAACCATCACTTACAATGTTGACCTAGTTATTCCAACTGCTTATATTGAGAAACCTCCTTTCCCTGTTAGGATTAAGGAACATGCTAAAGTTTCAACTGTGGTTAACAAAAGTAATATTAGAGCACCTAGACCCTTTGAACAAATTAAAGTTCAACCTAATGTTGCTATGGTTAAAGATCCTTGGTCGATGATATTGATGGGCATGTTATTTACTTCTGTAATGAAGCTACTAGAATTGCTAAGCTGATTCAAAAGATAAGAATAAGCCTGTGGTTGGCATGCCTGTTGTCTCTGTTAAAATAGGAGATCATTGCTACCATGGTTTATTTGATTTGGGTGCTAGTGTGAGTGCTATTCCATTTACCTTATATCAAGAGATATGAATGATATTGCACCAACTGAAATAGAGGACATTGATGTTACTATTAAGCTTTTGAATAGGGATACTATTTCACCACTTGGGATTGTTAGAGATGTTGAAGTCTTGTGTGGAAAGATAAAATACCCTATTGATTTTCTAGTTCTTGGTTCTCCACAGGATGATTTTTGTCCCATCATATTCGGTAGACCTTTTCTGAATACAGTTAATGCTAAGATAGACTGCACTAAAGAAACTGTTAGTGTTGACTTTGGTGATGTGTCTCATGAGTTTAATTTTTCTAAGTTCCATAGACAACCTTGTGATAAAGAATTTCCTAGTAAGAATGAAATTATTGGTCCTGCTTCTATTGCCGTACCTCCTACTGATCCGTTAGAACATATTTGCTAGACCATGAAAATGATATGCATATGAATGAAAGAAATGAAATAGATAAGATATTCTTTGATCAAGCACCTATCCTTAAACATAATTTGCCTGTTGAAACTCTTGGAGGTCCTCCTCCACCTAAGGGTGATCCCGTGTTTGAATTAAAGCAGTTACCTGATACGTTGAAATATGCTTATCTTGATAAAAAGAAAATATACCCTGTTATTATTAGTGCTAACCTTTCAGAGCATGAAGAAAAGAGATTGCTTAAAACTCTGAAGAAGCACCGTACCTCTATTGGATATACTCTTGATGATGTTAAGGGCATTAGTCCCACTCTATGTCAGCATAAGACTAATATGGAGCTTGACGCTAAGCCAGTCGTTGAACACCAACGACGGTTAAATCCTAAGATGAAGGATGTGGTAAGAACTGAAATATTAAAGCTTCTGAAAGCAGGTATAATCTGTCCCATAGCTGATAGTAGATGGGTAAGTCCTGTTCATTGTGTTCCTAAGAAAGGGGGTATAACTGTTGTTCCTAATGATAAAAATGAACTCATTCCACAAAGGATTGTAACTGGTTATAGGATGGTAATTCATTTTAGGAAATTAAACAAAGCTACTAGAAAAGAGCATTACCCCTTGCCTTTTATTGATCAAATGTTAGAAAGATTATCTAAGTACATACACTTTTGTTTCCTTGATGGACATTCTGGTTTCTCTCAAATACCTGTGTCACAAGAAGATCAAGAGAAAACAACTTTTACTTGCCCCTTTGGAACTTATGCTTATAGACATATGCCTTTTGGTTTATGCAATGCACCCGCTACCTTTCAAAGATGTATGACTACTATATTCTCTGATTTTTGTGAAAAGATTGTTGAGGTTTCAAAGATGATTTCTCCGTTTACGGGAATTCTTTTGATGATTGCTTAAGCAACCTTGTTCGAGTTTTGCAGAGATGTGAACAAACTAATATTGTCTTGAATTGGGAGAAGTGCCACTTAATGGTAAATGAAGGTATTATCCTCGGGCATAAAATTTTTGAACGAGGTATTGAAGTAGATAAAGCTAAAGTTGATGCAATTGAGAAAATGTCATGCCCTAAAGATATAAAAGGTATAAGAAGTTTCCTTGGTCATGCTGGTTTCTATAGAAGGTTTATTAAAGACTTCTCTAAAATTTCTAGGCCTCTGACTAATCTTTTGTAAAAAGATGTCCCTTTTTTTTATGATGATTGTGTATAAGCCTTTGAAACACTTAAGAAAGCCTTAACCTCTGCACCTATTGTTCAACCACCTGATTGGAACTTACCATTTGATATTATGTGTGATGCTAGTGACTATGTTGTTGGTGCTGTTCTAGGACAAAGAGTTGATAAGAAATTAAATGTTATCCATTATGATAGTAAAACTCTAGACAATTCTCAAAGAAATTATGCTACTACTGAGAAATAATTTCTAGCAGTTGTGTTTGCATGTGATAAATTCAGATCTTATATTGTTGAAAGTAATTGTGCACATCGATCATGCTGCTATTAAATATCTTATGGAAAAGAAAGGTGCTAAACCTAGGTTGATTAGGTGGGTTTTGTTGCTACAAGAATTTGACTTGCATATTACTGATAGAAAGGGAGCTGAGAATCCCGTAGCTAATAATTTGTCTAGATTGGAAAATGTTTTTGATGACCCACTACCTATTGATGATAGTTTTCCTGATGAACAATTAGCTGCTATAAATGCTTCTCGTAATACTCCTTGGTATACAGACTATGCTAATTACTTCGTTACTAAATATATACCACCTAGTTTCACATGCCAACAAAAGAAAAAGTTCTTCTTTGATTTAAGACATTACTTTTGGGATGACCCACATCTTTATAAAGAAGGAGTAGATGGTGTTATTAGACGTTGTGTACCTGAGCATGAACATGAACAAATCCTACGGAAGTGTCATTCCGAGACATACGGAGGGCACCATGCTAGAGATAGAACCGCACATAAGGTATTATAATCTAGTTTTTATTGGCCTACTCTCTTCAAGGATGCACGTAAGTTTGTCTTGTCTTGTCTTGTGATGAATGTCAAAGAATTGGTAATATTGGTAGACGTCAAGAAACGCCAATGAATTATTCACTTGTTATTGAACCATTTGATGTTTGGGGATTTGATTATATGGGACCTTTTCCTTCCTCTAATGGGTATACTCATATTCTAGTTGTTGTTGATTACGTTACTAAGTGTGTAGAAGCTATTCCAACTAGTAGTGTTGATCATGACACTTCCGTTAAAATGCTTAAAGAAGTTATTTTCCCGAGGTTTGGTGTCCCTAGATATTTAACGACTGATGGTGGTTCACATTTTATTCATGGTGCTTTCTGAAAACTTCTTGCTAAATATGATGTTAACCATAGAATTGCATCACCATATCATCCTCAGTCTAGTTGTCAAGTTGAATTGAGAAAAAGAGAAATCAAGTTAATTCTGCAAAAGACCGTTAATAGATCTAGAAAGGATTGGTCTAAAAAACTTGATGATGCATTATGGGCTTATAGAACTGCTTATAAGAATCCTATGGGTATGTCTTCGTATAAAATGGTCTATGGAAAAGCATGTCATTTACCTCTTGAGCTCGAACATAAAGCATATTGGGCAATTAAAGAACTTAACTATGATTTCAAACTTGCCGGTGAGAAGAGGGACATTAGCTCGTTAGATGAGTGGAGAACCCAAGCATATGAAAATGCCAAGTTGTTTAAAGAAAAAGCTAAAAGATGGCATGATAAAAGAATCCAAAAATGGGAATTCAAAGTGGATGAGTATGTTCTATTATACAACTCTCGTTTCAGATTCTTTGCAGGAAAACTTCTCTCTAAATGGGAAGGACCATATATCATTGAAGAAGATTATCGTTCCGGAGCTATAAAGATCAACAACCCCGAAGGCACTAATCCGAGAGTTGTCAATGGACAAAGAATTAAGAATTATATTCAAGGTACACCTATTGATGTTGAAACTAACATTGTCCAAACTATGACACCGGAGGAATTCATAAGAGAGACCTTCCAGAACACTCGAGAACCCTGAAAAGGAATAGGTATGTGATACGGTAAGTAAACCGACTCTAAAAATTCCATAAAAATATTTTCTGTCCGTTTTGGAATATTAGAAAAATACCAAAATAAGAAACAGCCGAGGGGACCCACGAGGTGCACACAAGGCACCTGGGGGCGCCCACCCCCCTGGGCGCCCCCTGTCGGCTTGTGGGCCCCTCGTGTGCCTTCACGACCCCGTTTTCTTCTGGAATACTTGTTTTGCAAGATAAAAATTCTTTATATATACTCTTAGACGTTTTGACCACCGTATCGATGAAATCTTCTCAGTTCTTGTTTCGTGCTATTTTTCTGACAGATCTAGGTTGCCATGGCTCCACCAAGCTCCTCCAAGGACAAGTTCTATGAGAAGGTCATCAACCCGTACCTACCGGAGGTGATGAAATACCCTCAAGCCATTGAGATGCGTGGTGGGGTGCTTCACAACGGGGACATTCAAGGACCCAAGAAGACCGGAAGCGTGGAGGCCAGGACCAAAGCGGTGGAGCAAGAGATCTTCAAGGGCCAAGGGATGGTGGAACGTGGACTCAGCGCCAACCACTCCATGATCACGGAATTCACCGTGATCACAAGGTGGATGGCAAGGTGATTGGTGACACCATCTTCAAGCTCAACGATCGAATCGACTATCTCCAAGGCCAGATCTAGGATCTCCAAAATCAAAATTTTGAGTATGAGGCAAGATTTAAAGGTATGAGTTTAGCTGCAAGTTTCAGGACTCCGAAGACTCGTTCATCCTTTTATGATGGGGAACCTATGCCGTGGAAGCCGGAGGACAAGCCCACTACCTCATCATCACCATCATCACCGAAGAAAGAAACTTGAGTACACGGGTATGGGCACTCCCCTTGGCTTGTGCCAAGCTTGGGGGAGGTGCCACGGTATCATATCACCATCACTTTTATTATCTTTACCTATCTTAGTTTGATCTTTAGTTATTTCGTGATTTAGTAGAATAAAAGTTTAGTATGATCTATTTTCGAGTGCTAGTTTCGTGATCTATCTATCTATGTAATCGAGTCGAGAGCTATATAATAAAGAGTAGTTTGAGTTTTGCTTCTTTACTTTTATGTTTCAATCTTAGCAAAGGAAAAAATGAAAAAGATCATATGCTAATCACATGGAAAGTAATGACTTTACATAAATAAAAGTATAAGTGGTAAAATTTGTTGGGAGTTAACAAACATAGTATTGGTTAATGATGCAATTCATGAAAGATTAATAAGGGAAGAGAAGATTCACATATAAATATACTATCTTGGACATCTTTTATGGTTGTGAGCCCCCATTAAATATTCTATGTCAAATTATTGACGTTGGACAAGGAAGACAACGTAATGAGTTATGTTTGCTTATATTCACATAGAAGTTATATTGTTCTAGATCCTTCAACATGTGGTGCTAGCCCAATATCTTTGCTAGCCAAAAATCCGCATCAAGTAGAGATACTACTTGTGCATCCAAAACCCTTAAACCCAGTTTCATGTTATGAGAGTCCACTATATCTACCTATGAATTGAATAAGATCCTTCAAGTAAGTTGTCATCGATGCATAAAGCAATAAAAATTGCTCCTTAATATGTATGATCTTTTATTGTAAGGGAAAATAAGCTTTGTACGATCTTGTGATAGTAAAGAAATGAAAGCGACAAACTGCATAATAAAGGTTGCTATCCCAAGGGGCAATATAAAGTGACGTTCTTTACATTAGGAGCTTGCACATCCAAAAATAAAAAGCGCATGACAACCTCTGTTTCTCTCTGCGAAGGGCCTATCTTTTACTTTTATGTATTTACTTTTCATGCAAGAGTCAATAGTGTTCTTCTCTATTCCTTTTTCATTTTTCTCTTTTGCAAGCATCATGTGGTGGGGAAAGATCTAGGCATGTATATCCAGTTGGATATGAGTGATCATGAGTTATTATTGTTGACATTACCCTTGAGGTAAATGAGTTGGGAGGCAAAACTATAAGCCCCTATCTTTCTATGTGTGTGACTGAAACTTTTGCTCCATATATATGTCGTGAGTGTCAGCAATCATAGAAGACTAAATGATAGTTGAGTATGCGGACTTGCTAAATAAAATCTCTTACATGAGATCCTTCCTGAAAATATGATGAATTGTAATTGCCTTGTTGACCGAGAACATAGTTTGTTAGTTTTCAAGAAAGTTTATGCTTTATACTTTGCGAATGTGAAGAATTGTTACTTGCTCATGAGAAGTTTTATAATAATATATATTGTTGTTATAATAATGATCATGATGCTTCCATGTCCGTATTTTATTTTTATCGACACCTCTCTCTCTCTCTCCCTCTCTCTCTCTCTCTAAACATGTGGTCATGATTATCGATGTCGGTTTTTGCTTGAGGAAAGCGAGGTCTAAGCTTGGGGGAGTTGATACGTCCATTTTACATCATATTTTCCTACTATTATTTTCAATGTTTTTGATCAATGTAACACTTTGTGGAGCAATTCTAATGCCTTTTCTCTCTTAATTTGCAAGATTTACATGAAAAGGGAGATTGCCGGCAGCTGGAATTCTGGACCTGAAAAAGCTATGTCAGAGGTACCTATTCTACATATCTCTAAATAAGCTAAAATTTCACGAAGAATTATTTTGGAATAAATAAAAAATACTGGAGAAAAGAAATACCAGAGGAGGCCACCCAGGTGCCCACAAGGCACCAGGGCGTGCCCACCCCCCTGGGCGCGCCCTGGTGGCTTGTGGGGCCCCTGGCCAGCCTTCGTGGCCCATCTTCTGGTATATAATCCCATTTGCCCTAGAAAAAATAAGGAGAGGACTTTCGGGACGGAGCGCCGCCGTGTCGAGGCAGAACTTGGGTAGGAACACTTTTGCTCTCCGGCGGAGCGATTCCGCCGGGGATACTTCCCTCCGGAAGGGGGAAATCGAAGCTATTGTCATCATCAACAAACCTCTCATCGTGGGAGGACCAATCTTCATCAACATCTTCACCAACACCATCTCATCTCAAACCCTAGTTCATCTCTTGTATTTAATTTTTGTCTCAAAACCTCAGATTAGTACCTGTGGGTTGCTAGTAGTATTGATTACATCTTGTAGTTGATGCTAGTTGGTTTATTTGGTGGAAGATTATATGTTTAGATCATTAATGCTATTCAATACCCCTCTAATCTTGAACATGAATATGATTTGTGAGTAGTTACTTTTGTTCTTGAGGACATGGGAGAAGTCTTGTCATAAGTAATCATGTGAATTTGGTATTCGTTCGATATTTTGATGATATGTATGTTGTTGTTTCCCTTAGTGGAGTTATGTGAACGTCGACTACATGACACTTCACCATATTTGGGCCTAAGGGTATGCATTGTGGAGTAGTAATTAGATGATGGGTTGCTAGAGTGATAGAAGCTTAAACCCTAGTTTATGCGCTATTCCGTAAGCGGCTGATTTGGATCAAAACGTTTCATGCTATGGTTAGATTTAACTTAATTCTTCTTTCGTAGTTACGGATGCTTGCGAGAAGGGTTAATCATAAGTGGGAGACTTGTTCAAGTAAGAATAACACCCAAGCACCGGTCCACCCATATATCAAATTATCAAAGTAACTAAGCGAATCAAACAAACATGATGAAAGTGACTAGATGAAATTCTGTGTGTCCTCAAGAGCGCTTTGCTTATTATAAGAGACCGTTCCGGCCTGTCATTTGCTATAAAAAGGATTGGGCTACCTTGCTGCACCTTTGTTACTATTGTTTCTTGTCGCTCATCACCAAACTATGTGTTACCGATAATTTTAGTGCTTGCAGACATTACCTTGCTGAAAACCGCTTGTCATTTCCTTCTGCTCCTCGTTGGGTTCGACATTGTTACTTATCGAAAGGACTACGATTGATCCCCTATACTTGTGGGTCATCAGTTCTGCCCCCGCCTCGTCCTCGCGTGGGACCATCACCGTCGAGGGAGAGTGGATGCACTGCACGATGTCTCAAGGCCAACTGGACCGTCTCTCTAATGCCAGGTATCTACCCCATCGGAGCTCGCCTAGGCACGTCCGAGGCTGGTCGCCGTTGGCCAGTATACCTTCCAAGAATCCACCCAACCCCCAGGAGAAGGAGCGGGTATGCTTTTGTCCCCTTTTCTTATTAGGGGTTTGGGATCTCCAATTCACCCCTTCTTGCGGGGGACTCTTGCATTTTTACTGCCTCCAATTGCGTCATCTATCCCCAATTCAGTCCTTCACATAGTGTGTTTCATCACCCTATATGAGGCCTTCCTCAGATGCTCGCCGCACTTCAACTTGTGGCGTAGATACTTCTACGTTCAATCGGGTTCAAGGCGCGACATATTGTCAAATTGTGGGGGCGCCGTCATCTGCCGATTGCCCGGATCAGGGTACCATGACGGTTTTCCCGAGGAAACCACCTAGGGCTAGCAAGAGGGCTGAGGGAGCACATGCACCCTACCAAACAACTGAACATGGGTTGAAAAAGGAATATATGAGATGATGCACACCACCAAACACACCATAAGAAATACTTCCTCCGTCCGCCTTTATTAGCCCTCTTATTTTGGGCAAAACTTTGACTATAAATTTAATTAATAAACTAGGAAATATATATCACAAAAAATATACTGCAAGGAACCTGTTTCGAATGCAAATCTAGTAGTATCTTTTTGTAGCATGTATTTTGTATTCTGTTTGTTGTATGAAGATCAGAATTTGATGCCAAACATGAGGGGTCTAGTAAACCCGGAGGGAGTAAGCACTTAGAGCCTCTTCAACAAGTTCAAAAGAAACTTCTCCTGAAATTACTTTTACGGGGTGTCCATATAATTCAGGGGAGGTTTCCGTGAGGTGCTTTAGCAAGTTCCATAAAAACTTCCTTTGAAAGTGTTTTTTTAGCAGTGGCGCGACGGCGACGAACAATGGGTGACGACGGCAAGCGGGTGGGTGGGCGACGTGACGACGATGGTCGTCGTCGTCGTCGTCTGTGGCGGCAGACTCCGCTGACGGCGTGCTGATGTGGCATTTCTACTAAAAGGTTTATGGAAAGGGGCCATCTTTCCCACAACGAGAGGGGAGGTTGAGCTGATTATACGGGTCTCTACAAAATTTAACGTTTAATAACGAAACTGGTTAGACATTTTTTGGGGCCCAACTTTGCTGATGCTCTGTCTTATTCGTCTAGGCCCCTCTACGCGGCCTTGTTCGTGTTCACCCGTATGCCGCTTCCTTGCTGCTCATTTCCGTATACCGCTTCCATCCACACAACCCCCTTGAACCCCAGAGGCCTCCATCCGCGGCGCCCCCAACGAAAACCCTAGCCCGCCATGGCCCTCGCGCTCCGCCTCCGTCGGGCCCTCGCCGCCGCCTCCACCTCCGCGTCCCTCCTCCGTCCGACAGCCTCCGCCGCGGCATCCCCCCATCGGTCCCCCCTCCTCGCCGCCCCCTTCGTCGCGCCGCTCCCGCGCCCGTTCCTCCCCGGCGGTGCCGCCGGCTTCCGGTCGACGGCGGCGGCAGCGGCACGGGGTAACTACGGCGGTGGGGCGGACGACGCCAAAATCGACCCCGACGAGATCCTCTTCGAGGGGTGCGACTACAACCACTGGCTCATCACCATGGAGTTCCCCGACCCCAAGCCCTCCCGCGAGGAGATGATCGAGACCTACCTGCAGACCCTCGCCAAGGTCGTCGGAAGGTATAACGAAGTCCCCCTTGTTTCGTTTCTCGTCAAAAATCTGTGAATCGGTCAGGAATCGGACCTGTCTTGGTGTCGAATTAGTCTTATTTCGTTTCTCGTTAGAAATGTGTGAATCGGTCAGGAATCGGACTCAGCTCGTGTCGAAGTAGTCTCAGAGGATGAGTCTGATTGCTTTCCTTTCTTGTGTCTTGTGTATGGTTGGAGTGATTGAAGGCTGCGTATGTGTGGTATTCATTTGGTTCGGATATATGGCGTGCTGTTAGTTTGATTGTCGTTCCATATTAATTTTTTTATTAACACAGGTTTACGATACTAATCTGTAGTTGCAATTGCTGGAATTATTGAGCTGCTTGTTGCTTTTTCAAGTGAGTGGGTGATAGCTTTGAGGGGGGCTGTCATGTTTATTTTGGTGGCTATGGATCTGAATTATGTCAACAAAGTTTGATTCTTGCGATAATGTGCCTTGTTCTACTTATGGCGACTAATAACGTTTGAAAATTTTCTATGCTCGATAGCTCCAGTGGTTTAGTCGTGAATGATGCAATTTTTTTGTGTTTCATCAACATTTTTTGACTTGAATAAACAAGAATTATGGAACAGAGGGAGTAGTTTGATACACTTATGTCAAGTAACATTATTCTGTTTGGAGCATTTTTGTGTGTGTGGTGATTTGAAGTATTCAAGATATTCTAAATCCACTGCTATTTATTATTTCCTGACCGTAAAGACACGCATTTTCCATAATCTAACCATACATTTAATCCTGGCTTTTTTAGTTAGGGCTCTCCACTAAACTAGACGTGGGCCACTAGGCAGAAATATCAGAAGTAGCACCTCGAGATTGACCTCAAAATTAATATGTACTTTGTCGTTTTGCGCTGTCAGCTTTGTTGCTCTCTTCTGTATGAAATTAGAATAGTAGTTAACTGGTTATAAAGGGAAATATAGAATAATTTGATTTTGGAGAATGGCAATGGTAATATTTTTCATAACGTTTTGGTAATATATAACTTCAGTCATTATGAGATCTACATCTAGTATTTTGAATGTACTTTTCAGTTCAAGGATCCCATTATCTGTTATAGTTTCTGCAGTATGTTCTTATTCATTGAATTTGATGGTCACTGTTAGCGAATGGTCTGTTTCTACACCAATGAATACTGCTAGCGAATGGTTCCCTATTTTTGATGGTTCTGTTTCCGCTCTTAAAAGGTAAGTCATTGCTCTTGCCTAGAATTTGTGAAGCTGTTGCTTATCAAATTGATGGCTCTGAAATTATCTAGTGAAGGCATGCCCTTATTTATGATGCTAATGTTTCTTCTGACTGATGTGTAAGCAATGTAATATCATTTGCAACATTTAGCTGAGCTCTTAGCTTCTTGTAGTTATGAGGAGGCTAAGAAGAGGATGTATGCTCTTAGTACAACAACATATGTTGGTTTTCAAGCTGTAATGACTGAGGAAATGTCAGAAAAGTTTCGCGGTGAGATGATGTGATATCTAGACTTATATTCTGTTTGAAATGTTTGTTTTCTATAAATTTAAGTACCTTCTTTTTTTGCATTTTGATCAGGATTGCCTGGAGTTGTTTTTATCTTGCCTGATTCATATTTATACCCAGAGACAAAGGAGTATGGAGGTTTGTTGGATTCTTGTTCATCAATTACTGTTTAGTAAGTTCATATGCCCCCGATCTTATCTTTATATGTGAATTGGTTTCATCAGGAGACAAATACGAGAATGGTGTCATAACTCCAAGACCACCACCTGTTCAGTATAGCAAACCGTCAAGGAATGATAGGAACCGCAACTATCGTGGAAATTACGAAAACAGTCCTCCACCGCAAGGTAATTACCAGAACAGTCCTCCACCTCACGGAAATTACCAGAACAGGTCGCCACCACAAGGAAACTTCCAAGGGTCCCGCCCACAGCAAGACGTAAGAGGCTACGCTCCACAGCAGAATTACACACAAGCTGGACAAGATGGTAGAGGTTATGGGAGGAATGATTCCGCTGACCGTCCAGGTTACAATGCGCCTGGTGGGTACCAAGGGCGTGTAAATGAAGCCGGACAAGGTTTCCAAGATCCACAAGAGCGCAGGAGTTTCTCGCAAGGACAGGAAGTAGATCTCAGGCCTGGTGGCCCTTCAGCACCTGGAAATTATGGTCAACCGCCTGCACCTGGAAATTATGGTCAACCACCTGCACCTGGAAATTACGGTCAACCGCCTGCACCTGGAAATTACGGTCAACTGCCTGCTCCTGGATCCTATGGGAAGCCATCTGGACCTCCAGCTTATGGGCAACCGTCTGGGTCGAGATATCCTGGAGGTAACCAAGGGGGTCCTGGTTATGGTGGAGACAACAGACAGGGTGCAGCGCCTGCATATGGAGGAGATAACTTGCAAGGGGTTTCTGGTCAGCATCCTAGCCCAGGTGAAGGACAACAAGGGAATTGGCAGGTATGAAAGCCTTTGTGATATGACTTTTACTGGCACTATAGACAAGTACTCCCTCTGTAAAGAAATATAAGAGCGTTTAGATCACTAAAGTAGCAATCCAAACGCTCTTATATTTCTTTACGGAGGGAGTATTTGATTGAAGATGACCAATATTGATTTCTTTCTGTCCATAAAGCTTAAATTTGCACAATTTGTCCATAAAGCTGTACATTGAAGCAACCTATGAATATTACTTTATCATGCCTGTAGTGCTTGCCTACTGATGGTTTGAAGTTTGTATGTTGACTGTTAGATTTGTAGTTTCAACATGTCTCGGAAGTGGACTGAATTTTTGGCCTTAAATTCTCATGCCCATCTGTTTGGTAAAACACTAGAGCAATGAACCTGCTAGGTCCTTCAATGTAAATGCAAGCATATAGGGGGTACTATTAAATTTTGTATTAGGAAATCCTGGCGCATACATCAACCCTGAGGAATATGCCTATGATAAATTGTGTCTGCAGTTTTGCTTATACCGTTAATCTGTGGCTAATCACTGATGATTCTTCATTTTGGTGTCGTGCAGGGTAGGCAGTAAGGACCTGATGAGAAGTAGCTTCACTTAAGAACAAGGCATTAGTCCCTCTACTTGAAATGTAGAAATTTCCACCTGTAAAATAAACAGCTGAACTACTTTATTGTGTCTGCATTCACATCAGACTTATTATTGATGTGCGTTACTATCTCTTGTAGCCATAGATTTGACGTTTGGAAAGGCTTGTGAAGTCTGGAGGTGGTCTGTGCTTTTGATGGATGTTTAGTGCTTTATTTGTCGTTGAATTTGTGATGTATTCTTCCAACTTACGCTACAAGCAGTAGAATTGTTGCATCTGATGGCCCTTACATTTGCACTATACATACAAGTTGATGCCTAAAATTGCAATATTCCTTTATCATGGCTGAGGTGTTCTAACCGTTTCACCTGTGTTGGGAAACGATCGTAGGTACCATGCAGTGTCAAGCATATACTAGCTGTGATTGTTACTCTTGGATGCTCATTGACATTCGCTAGACCTTTCCTGTTCGAGAGGTACCCTTTAGATGCTTTGGTCGATCTTAGCATTGGGCATCTCGATCCTTTCGGATGAGATTTTTGGGGGTCAACTTTCAAGATCTACAGAATAAAATCTACTTTTCAATGGAATAGAATTGCGATACAGTACATAATGAAAAGTGCAAATCCGGCCCCTCAAACGCTACTGACCGGGCACTCCTTAAAAAATGCAATCCACATCCGGACACTTCAATTACTATATCTCAAATCCATACAAACTCATGCAACTACGTCAATGCGTGGGGCGCGTCTGCGGGGTGACCGGGCACTCCTCAAAAAATGCAATCCACATCCGGACACCTCAATTACCATATTTCAAATTCATACAAACTCATGCAACTACGTCGACGCACACGCATCGTCCGGGTACTCCATCACAATACACTAAACATGTCATCGGACTACCAAAATTTGACATGTTTGGCTATGGTGGAGTTCACCCATGGTTTCCCTTGCCCTTCCCGGCGCCCTTGCCGTCCTTCTCGCGGAAGTACCGGTCGAAGACGCAGTACGGATCGAGCCGGATTTGCTCGTCGTCGGAGCTGTCCTCCTTCTCCTCCTTCGGTGGCAGTCCGGCCATGGCACGGACCGCCCGATTCTGCTCTCGAACGAGGGCGCGCGTGTTCCTCCGCTGCCGTTTCTTCACAATGCGGACGCGGATGGCTTCAGCATCTGGTGAACTTTTATAATAATATATGGTGGACATCCATCAATCGCGTAAATAAAGGCCTCATGTGGAGTTCCGATAATCCAAAATCATCACTTAAATAAAATTAATCTCACTTGGCTACAAAAAAAATTTGGAATGATGCCAATTGCGTGACTCAGCTTATGTGACAAGCACCACCTGTCCTGACCCCCTCCCATGTCCACACTATAAATACCAGCTGGTGTGAGCCAGCAAGGATGCATGCCACACAGAGCCCCAAGGAGACCCATTATCAAACATACATACATGAGAGAAGGAATTGCATATCGATTGTGAAGAAGAAAAAGAAGAGGTGAAGCCTTGCATGGAGATGGAGAGCCTCCCTTCATCCGGTAGCCAAGAATGACTTGCCTATGCAATGCCTCTGCTAACTGATCCATCTCACCATCGGCTGGGAAGCCCCTGTGATGGATGCAGTTTGTGTGGTTGCATGGGTGGGTCTTCTTGGCTAGCCAGAGTGGCTCTCATCCACCATGCCAGGCCATCCCTCTTCAAGAAACAAAAAAAAAAAAATCTCTCTGAAGCCACCGGCTTCGATCTCCTCTGCAGATCGGGTTCAGTTTGGCAATGTGATAATCGTCTGCGCGTCCTGATCTCACCTTCTGAATTCTTCTCTCTTTAGGTGAAAATCAAATGCTGTTTCTTCAGGTGGGCAACTCTTGGATTCAGAATTCAGATCATCATTGTGTGATCAGGGGGAGAGAATGCACCGTCTTCAGCTCCGGAAATGTTCCACCATCAACTGAATCTCCCTTGTTTGGCTTGCTCTTTTCTTCTTGGAACTAGAAGCGGAGCAATGCACAGTACCAAGATTACCAGGCTATGCTGTGGCCAAGTCCCAGGTCCCAGGTAGATGGGAGACAATTTCCCTGCTTATTTTCTGATGTTCTGCTGCCACCAGGTGCATGCAGGCAAAGGTATAAGCCGTGCGACAGCCGTCACCGGATCCAAGAATTGCAAGCTTCTTTCTGCCAGACCGAGCGGACACGAGGAGTTTGTGCGGCGGTGTGCGTGGCCACACGTGTGCCATGAACTACAGCACACATGGACGTGGCCGCATCCTGACGTGTGCCGTCGCCGTGAGCACGTTGCACAGAGGGTTTCGTCTCCATCTATCCAAGTGTCATGTTCCATGCTGCGAAATAAAAATTTGTTTACAGGCGACGTAGAAACAAACAAAAATCTAGATCTTTCTAGTGTACAAGAGCATCTACAACCGGGGTGCCAAACCCCGCTCAAACGACCGGACGGGCGGACCGGTCACTGACCGGCCCCCAAAATACGACCCAACCAGTCTCAAACGTTTGGGATGACTGGCATCCCACATATCCAGCCCAAATCTATGAGACGGCCCGAACGTCCGTCACGTTCGCCTGGCCCACCTTGACCCTACAAAATCCCCCTCCGGAGCAAAGGCTCATTCCGCTCCGCTCCGCTTCTTTTTTTTTTCAATCCGTCCAATCCCGAGCGTCGGCGACGATGTCCAGCACCGACAGCCACTCCGACGGTGGCTCTGGAGACGAGGACGAGCTGGCGCTCCGTATCGCGCTGGAGCGCTCACAGGTCGATACGAGCGGCAACTCTGGTTCAGGTGCGCCGCCGCCTGTCGCCCGTCGCGCCAGCGCCGACGCCAGCCGTTTCCGCCCCGCGCGCAGATCTGCGAGGGCAGCTCAATCGGCGCCGCCGACCCGACGGGCTCCTCCACCTCCGGCCGCTACTCCGCGCGGGTAGCGGTGGGTTCTAGTGCCCGCTCCGCCGGCACCGCGGATGTGGGCTCGGGAATCGAAGGCACGCGCCGCCCGCCACAAGAGGCAGAGGACAAGGGAGATGGGGGGCGCGTCCGACGCGGTTGTGCATTCCGCCCGTCGCCGCCACGTGATGTCGGTGCCCGACGAGGATGAGTGTCTCCTCTAGGGTGTACCATCGATCACTTACCACGGCGGAGACGGATGCCCGGCGGCTCAGGAGCATCAACGCCAAGCAGCTCCGGCTGTCCGAGCGGGCGGCAGAGACGATGAGGGTGGCCAAGCTCAAGCGCAAGCATGACCGCATGTCCGATGCTTGAAGGGCTACATCATCATCTCCGATTCATCCTCCGGCGGCTCCGACATCGACCCACCTCCTTCCGCGGACGCCTACAGCAAGGAAGGGCAAAGGGCCGGCGAGGAAGTGGTGAAGCTCTGCCCTCTCATATCTAGCTCGTAGTATCTACCTCCTAGTATCTAGTTAGCATTTGCCGGACAGTTTGAGCTGTGTGAACTATGACCGATCTTTTGGTGATGTTTATATGTGAATTATACCCGTTTGCTATCGGTTTAGAGTCTGTTTCTTGTCAATTTTGCCCGTTTGGTGATCTAAGTACTATGCTGCATGATTTTGTATGTATATAGGGTGCCGAATATGAGATACGCGGTTGTGGACGCGTGGATTTAGGGAGTGCCCGATCACCGTCCACGGACGCGCCCGGGCGCGCCCGTGGACGTATGGGATGTCGGATTTGGCAAGTCCAGCTGTAGATGCTCCAAGTATAGCAAGCAGGGTCGCGTGACTTGCCGGCTTGCTGCGCCACTTTATTATCCATAGCGTATTTTTTTTTCCGGTAGTGCTATCTAGCTGACATTCCCTTTGCGGAAAGAAAGCCTAGGGAAGAGCGGCCTTGAGTTTCTCGCCCGTTTGCCTTATGATTCGTTAATACTCTTTCTCGATGGGACGGAGAAGGGATATAACTCAGCGGTAGAGTGTCACCTTGACATGGTGGAAGTCATTGGTCCGAGCCTGATTATCCCTAAACTCAATGTGAGTTTTTTCTATTTTGACTTACTCCCCCACCATAAGCGAACGGGAATGGATAAGAGGCTTGGATGATTGATGTGATAGGGTAGGGTTGGCTATACTGTTGGTGGCGAACTCCAAGCTAACAATCTCAAACGCATGGATACAAGTTAGCCCTTTAATTCAATTCTTTATTCTTACAGGTGGCAAACGATCGTTGTTTGTTGGCAGTTTAGTTTTAGTTGTGACACAAGATCAAATGATGATAATTTCTGCTCGTTTTTTTGCCTCAAACTTTCTTTTTCCTAGAACTGTCATGCTGTTCTCAAGAAACTATTACCCCCATACAACTAAAACTGACATTTAAAAGTTCACAAATGTCACCCCCTTCCAGCGAACTTTCGCCATATAAGAGGGTCCATTTTTGCATTTTTTTACTGTCATTACATGATGAATAGATCAAAAGTTTCCTCGCAAAAAAAGAGGGTCCATTTTTTGGGCGAGCTAGCACAGCTCCGCCTGGTCTTGCTTCTATATTTTGTTTTGAAGTTTTTTTAAAGGAAGGACGTCCTCCTAAAATATATTTAAAGTAACCAAATATACAACACAAGGGTTGCAAAATATAGGACAACACACACACCCATACACACACGTACACTTACACAAGAAAGATCAATGAAATAAAAGAAGAGGCTAACACCCAACATCATGTGAGTAGAGCAAGGAGTGATGTTCGCTGATCTAAGAGCATCTCCACTCGCACCCCCCCCCCCCCCAAGCAGGCCCCCAGACCCCTTTTTTATCGTCGGCTCGAAAAAAACGGCCCAGTCGCGCCTCCAGAAGCTCAAATTTCGCTGGTTAGGGCCGAAATTGGCGCCGGCGGACTCAGGCCGAACCCAGCGCACTGGGGGCCGACCAGGGGAAAGGAAAAACGCGCCAAAACTTCCCGCGCCAGATTCTCACCCCGTGGACCCACCGAGTCAGCGACTGCATCGTCGTCCTCATCTCATCGCCTAGGCTCCCGCGCGAATCAATGGAAAGGCTGCCGTCAGTCAGCCTTCCATTGATCACGGGCGGCGCAATGAAGGCGAGCCGTTGCGCGTCCCGCCCCTTCCCGCCACACGTCCACACTGCTGATGCCCACTCGCCGCTATAAAAGTCGCCCCCTCGCCGCTGGTCGCACACTTGCCTCGCCACAACCATCTCTCTCTCGCCATCGACCACCCTCTCTCCTTCGCCGCCGACCACCCTCTCTCCTTTCCCCGTCTCAAGCCCGACCGATGGCGGAGAGGTTCCCCGGCGATGGAGCTGCGGCCAACGGCTTCGGCCGCCGCCATCTGCACGAGTGGGAGGCGCGTCTTTTCCACGAGGCCAACTACCCAGCGCCGCCGGACATGCACGTGCCGAGCTCATGGAGGCTCAGCGCCAGAGGCATCCCCGTGCCCCTGCCGCCCACCTACACCGAACGCCGCGGCGAGATCGCGCGGATCCGGGCGTCCCTACCGAAGGAAGCGCGACAGCTGCCGAAGTACGCCGCCGGCAACCACGCTCTGTGGACGGCGTACTTCCAGCGCCGCCACGTCGACCAGCTCGCGTCCACCAATGGCGCTCCGGCGCCAAGGGGGCGCCACAACTCCGAGGGCCGCCGCCTGTGGTGGGGCGTCCCCGGGCGCACGCTCCACGCCGTCCTCGAGCACCTTGAGGGCGGCAACGTGACGCTGTTGGAGTACCCGGCGCCCTCGCTCTCGCGCTGGAGCAGCAGCTCATGGCTGCCAAGGCGCATGGCGGGGGCCTCCTCCTCCTCTGGCTCCCGCTCCTCCCGTACGACGCCGCTCGCCACCGTCAAGGCCGAGCCCCTGGAGACGCCGGAGCGTCGGTCATCGTCAAGCAGGAGCACGTCGACATGGCCGCCGACCTCGACACCGGCCTGAAGTGGTCGCGCGACGACTATGTCCGGGAGGAGATGGAGCGGCAGCGCCGCGCTCTGGAGGAGATCGCCGAGCGGCGCCACGACCGTGAGGAGGGCGGCGTCATCGTCCTCGACATCGATAAGGACGAGTCGCCGGCGCCGACCAACCCCGTCCGCACCAGCGATCCGGGGCAGGGCTGCAGTAAGGACGGCGGCGTGCAGGACGATGGCGATGACTGCACCGTCTTCTACAGTCTCCTTGGCATGGACTAGGCTCGGGGCGGCGGCGGCGTAGTTTTTTTTTAAGTTTTTATGTATTTTTTCAATTCGTACAAATATGAATTAAAACGCCTAATTTTCGTCCAAAATCGAGTCGTTTTCGTCGAAATTGAGCCATTTTTGCATTTCAAAATGGCGTCTGGGGTGCCAACTTGAGGCGGCGGTTGGGAAGCCGAGCGCCCCCACGGTGAAAATATCGCCGGTTAACCCCCAGGAGACGCTATTTCAGGGCCTGGGGGGGCCGAACGGCTGGAGATGCCCTAAGAGAAGAAGGTTGGGAACCTCTCATAGAGGAGGTTAAGTCCTTTTGTATGAAGAACAAAGTTGAGATCTCGATATGAGTTGCAAGCATGTCCCTTTTCCTCTATATAAAACAATAATATTATTCACAATTGCTTTATCCTAACACATATATCATAATTGTAATTTGTAGGTATGTTGATGTGACCAAGTCTCAAAATAAACATGATAACATCATGGTGCTTCACCACTACAAAGCAAATGTGTTCAATGTGCGATAGATCAGCAGCTGATTGAGCTAAATGACCATTTTACCATCAGTTAGATGTTCGCAACCATCCGGAATTGAAATCTTTGTCATCACTCGCTGATTTGACAATTGGATTACATAAAACATGTAAAGCTTATGTGTATCCAAGTGTTAATGGATTATTGCGATTGGTCATCACTCTCCTGGTGTCAGTTGTAACTATAGAGCGAGCTTTTTCAGCAATGAACCTTATCAAGACGCGTCTCCGAAATAAAATCGATGAAGATTTTCTTCAACATAACATAGTTGTAAACATTGAGAAAGAAAAAATTGCAAAGTTCAACGTTAAATTGATCACGCCGGACGTCTGCTAGGAAGCGTTTCCCAGGAGTTTCCATGGAAAAAAAGACTAGTCAATGTTTCTATGGCATTTTTTTCACGTCAATGCTTGAAAGTAGGCTACTACTCTAGTTTCGGAGTTAAAACGCTATAGAAATTCGTGCAGTGCATATTACAACGTTTCACAAAAGTAGCGGTTTCTCAAGATGGCAACGGGACGAAACTCACTTGGTTTTTCTTGCCCAAACCCGTCCCCGTGAGAAAACCGTAAACCCGTTCCTGTCCCATCCTCGTGCACGGGCCAGTTTTTTGCCCATTCCTTAAACCCATCGGGTTTTCTGAACCCGCGGGGAACTTGTCCCGCGAGCAGTCAGTGAAAACAACAACTTTTCAAAGAAAAATACGGACATATTAAAGCAATATCAACAACGAAAATCAGCATATTTAAGCAGCAAAACATGAGATAAATAGTAGCCTGGGCCCTGGGCCGACCGTGTTCGTGTACTCGAGGGCTTGAGGCTGGATCAGTGGAGTGGATGGAAATCGGTGGATCACTGGATGCTACTAGGTATTTTGACGGGTACAGTGGGTTTTGGGTTCAGATACTGCTGAAACGGGTTTGGACCCGCCAAACATGCCAGGTTTTATAATTACCTAGGAGAAGCCCTGCAGGATTAGAAAAATGAAATCGAAAATATTCCGAGATGGCAAATATTCGGAGATGACTATGAAAACACCTCTCTGGATCCTCGAATTGAAAGAGAGATTGAGAGGGATCAAGAATCCTAATTCTCGCTATTTGGAATGGATCCAATTCTATTGAGTCTGACTCATAGTGATCATTTCTCTTTAGCAAAGAATGACCTTGGTTATCAAAGGATTGAACAACCGGGATCCATTTACTTATGATACCTAGTTGGCATTGATAACAAGGATCTAATGAATTATGAGTTTAATAGATCCTCTTTAGCAGAAAGACGTATATTCCTTGCTCATTATCAGACAATCACTTATTCCCAAACCTCGTGTGGGACTAATCGTTTTCATTTAAACATTTCTCATGGAAAACCCTTTTCGTTCCGCTTAGCCCTAT